>JAVFBW010176761.1:0-10869 GCA_034783835.1 Mopalia ciliata
GAAAGATGACAGTATTCGCCTGCTTCTCTATATGTTTATCTAAAAGATGACAGTATTCTCCTGCTCTTCTATGGGATTTTCTAGAAGAGGTCAGCATTTGTCTGCTCGCCTGTTTTTCTAGAAGACGTCAGTATTCGCCTGCTCTTCTGTGTGTTTTTTCTGGAATAGGCCAGTATTTGCATGCTCTTCTGTGCGTGATTTTTGAAGAAGTTAGTATTCGGCTGCTCTTTTGTGTGTTTTTCTAGAAGAGGCCAGTATTCGGCTGCTCTTCTGTGTGTTTTTCTAGAAGGGACCGGTATTCGCCTACTCCTCTGTGTGGTTTTCTAGAAGAAGTTGGTATTCGGCTGCTCTTTTGTGTGTTTTACAAGAGAAAGTAAGTTTTCACCTGCTTCTCTCTTGGGTTTTCTAGAATAGGTCAGTATTCGGCTGCTTTTTGGGGTGTTTTTTCTAGAAGAGGCCAGTATTTGCCTGCTCATCCGTGTGTTGTTGTAGTAAGGGTCAGTATTAGGCTGCTCGTCTGTGTTTCTTGTCAAGGGTAACTGTATGTCAGCTATTGGTGCTCCCAGAGTGCATATGACTTGCTTATGTACATAATTACAAAACAATCAAAGTGCTGTATGGGTGATGGTGCATTCTTTTAGTATTTTTGAAAGTAAATACACAGCCAATAAATCTAGTTCATAGTGTGGACAATTAGGCATATGTCTGCATATAATCTGTTGGAGATATTCAAGCGTTTTTAAACCTTTGCATTTTTTTAATTGAGTATCTCTTTTCTCTTTGCAAATATCGATCAGAGACTGCGGGTGGGGTGATAACATGTCCACTGTTATCCGTAACCTTTTTTACCCTCACCTTTGCAAAAAGTTATTGATTAATTTCAAACACTCCTAATTTGGGGCACGATATATTTTCACTTCCAGCGATTTCAGTTATATGCATGCCCTAAAAGTATCATTTACTTGTACTCTGACATTGTTGTTTATTAGACAAATGACCAGATCACAATATATATGTGTCTAACCAGTTTTTTTTTTTTTAATAATTTTTAATCTTACTGTTATTGATATTGACTGTCTATCATAAATAGGAGTAATTACTAGAAATGTTGAGAACTTAAAATATGAGTTAAAACTAATTAGAAAATAATGACTTGATGTACTCATCAGTTATTCAGTAAATAGAAACATAAATTATATCACCTGTAATATGGTTACAGGCACGCGAAGCATATATATGAATAACTATATCAAATAAACTCAGAAAGTGCTTGTCTCGAACCCGGGATCTTTGAGTTACAGGCACAAGACTCTATGGATTCTATGGAATACTTGTATAATTAGCTGAGTCTGTCTGGCGTTGGTCCCACTCGCTGGAGAATCGGCTTCGAATCCTTGTGGAGGAAAGCAAATTTCTTTTCTACAAAATTATTTTCTATATACTGAGTACCCTTATCGATTCCTTATACAAATCAGAAATATCCAACGATTGAAGTCTCTCAAGTGTTAAACAGGGAGTCGTGAGGAATTGATCGCGAACTGTCGTAGCAGAAGAGGCGATAAAAGCCATTATGTTGTCGAGTCTGTTCTTTGTACTTACCAAGGCACTGTCTCGTCTGTTCTGTCTTCTATCTCTTTATCAAATTGGTCCTTGATGATTGTTTTCTTAAATATTGGTTTGTGTCGCCGTCATATGAGTGTCATGATCTTAAGTAGGATGTTAAAACCCAAAGAAACACACAAATCTGCTGAAGACGGTGTGTTAGATTTTCCTGTATGAGATTTTCATCTGATATTCAAAAGTATGTGGCTTTAAACTCTTCTTTAATATGTGTCTAATAGACTTGCTTGATCAATGGGTAGATTTTGATCTACACTTTAAAATCTAAACTTATAGCGGCGGTTGGAGGGAGCTTCTTGTTGCTGATCTTCTGGCTTTGGAAGTGCGGAGCTCGTTCGGCGGTTTTACCAATGTTTCTTCTGGTTTATTCTGCTGGCCCGAGATTTGAGTTCGAATCTAAATGAGGGCACGCCAAAACTTCTTTCTCTATTGGTATCCATATCTACGAAAACATGCATACATGCCTATTCATGTATATTAACTATAAGAAATGCTTAATCTTCACAAGATTTATTTGCAGCAATACATATGACCAGAAGTTTATTAACTAGAAGTATGTAACTGCCGTTTAGTTATGTCTTTGCCATTGTAGACCAGCGAAAAACGGTGACGTCACATTTCAAACTAGTGCATTTTCGTTGTGAGAAACTCTGGGTAATTTTGTCTCTGATCAGCCACCGCGTATCGAAATTGTTTTCGTTCAGAAGGCTGGCTTAATAATTGTCGATTTAGTTGCCGTTTATGGTATATTTAACAGGCACATACTGTTATTCCATTAGCACACTTTTTAGGGCTCTTTTTTTGGAAGAAGCTTGTGTGTGATATTTTCTCTGGTAATCAGTTCCTCTCTGCATTTGGTGCGATGTCCTTTTAGTCCTAGGAGGCTCCCCCTATTGCCATTTTCTGTTGTATAGACAACTCAGAGTCATTATTTAGCCCGTGAATTGTTGATAAATCATGTCCCATTAAATTTCTAGCAAAATGTACATTCTTCGGCAAGGAATCACTCTGTGAGCAGTTAATCACATTGCACTTTTGTGTGTCTGTGTTCAACTTCAAGCTGTCCAGGGCCTGTACATTTAATTTCATCTTCAAAACATCTTGTAACAAAGCCATGTCATTATTATCCATGTTAACACTTGCAATCTTATATACAGATAGGTATATTGAGCATTGCCACCAGTTGCCACCTCTGACTAACCAAGGACTGCCTTCTATGATTTGTGTAGTTTTCTTCATAACAACAGACTTTTGCCTCTTGTAGCTTAGGTAGCCTAGGTAATGCATCCCTTATGTTTGCTAGGTGTTCACTGTAAAGTTATGGTTAAGGTTAGCCAGTTAGGGCTAAGTTTGAACCCTAACCATTTCCTAAACCATAACCTTAACCCTTGAGTTTGTGTCAAAATGAGGAGTCTCGCAGTTTTCACCATTTTCTTAATGTTTTTGTAATACACTGTTTAACATATTCACCATCTTCTCTATGTCTATCAAGGTCATTCCTATTTTCATATTTCAATTTATCTCTGTGTGTTTATCTTTTTACTTCTCAGAACTTTCCATGATCTAACACATGTTGAGTTATGCCCCCTTGGTCAGACTGGTACTCCATGCATCTACGAAAAAAAACTGAGATGGTCTTGTCTTTCACTTTTTTGTTGATTTGTATGTTTGATAGGGTCTGGCTTTTCAGAGGTACATTTTCGTTTCTTCTCATCTTGCATGATTAATTTTGTGCCTGTGGTCCCTAGTGAGTGAATAACTGACTTTGGAAGATTTCCACCTTTTAACATACCCATGTGCTTCCTGTGTTTGCTTCTTGTATGCAATGTTTTACTGATACAAGAGCATCAAAATTCATTGATTATCATGGACATATTATGGACAGTCTTGTTAAAGAGCTTAACTGGGAGAATAGTGCGGGTAGGTGGGTATGGCCGGGGGTCCAAAATAATGCTACGGGTGGGTAGTGCAATTGATTTCCATTACATGTGTTTGTTCCAGGAATGTCTTTGGATCATACTTTTTCAGCAAGGATGTTGAATCAGGCCATGTGTGATTTATCTCCCTTGTGTTCACCCAAGCCCCTTACCCACATAGGTAAGTCTCTGGAGGTAAAATTATTTAACAGAAATGTCTAGTTTTGAAGAGACTTTAAGCTAAGTAAATGGGCTTTTACTTTTAATAAAATTTGACAAGTTTTGGGTTTTTCATTTTAGAGATCTGGGCCTTTTAATTGCTTCAATAGTGCTCCGAAATGGGTAAAATTGTCAAATTTCTCTGAAAAATAGAAAAATGTATTTTATTGTACATCTTTTCTATCTGAATTGCAGGTTAAAGGTATTCGCAAATGGGTTTTAAATCAGATTGAAAGTGATTGAATTACAAAGATAAAACTATAAACTATCTGCAAAATAAATATCGTATTGGTTTTATGCTTAGAATTTGTTTTGTTCACTTACAAACTTGCTACTCTTCATACAAGTTATTTGAGCTGTGACGTAGGCAGGGGAAACTTCATTCGGAACAATCTGTGGCGGATAATTACGACTCCGTCTCGGATAATGACGAATCCATACCGGAGATACACGAAGAATGTTGGATAATGAGAAATAACAAAATGGCGATGAGGTTTCTATATAAAACAATCAATTGGCGAATTCCCCTGGTGACGTCACTCGAAAAATCACAGCTAGCTCTAAATGAAGGTCAGATGTTCGAATCCCAATTTCTCCACATGTATAACATTTTTTTAAGGAAACAAGTTGCAAATAGTTCAGTGAATATTGGACTATTTTTATAAGTCTTCTAGGTATGAACCATTTGGGAATACCTTTAATGAACTGTCTCTCAAAGAAATGGGTTATGGATTCATTATCTGGCCTGAAGTATTCCAATTTAACATTGTTCAACCATTCACTTTTGGAAAGGGGGAATGGGAGAGTGTGCACGCCGTAAAACCAGACTATGTGCAACTAGAGATGAACCACTCTTGTTATGTTGTGGTATATGGCCAAGGAATTCTCAGACCAAATTTAATCAAATTTGAAACAATTTGTTGGGCCTGTCAGGCGTAAGACCACCATTATTTACGCGACCGTGTGTTGTCTTGTTTTATTTATTGTGGTCCTGGAAATTTGTTTTTGGTAGAGTATTTGGTATTAATGTGTATTAATTGAGTGGAGGTTTCTGGTCAGGGTAATATTATAGCCTAAATAAGTAACATTTGGTGTATTTATCACCATTTGATGGAGGAGTGATTTGGCTGTTGTTTACATTCTGAAGGTAGCTGACAACATCTATAACCGTCCAGGCTCTATAACTCAAAATTTTGACCGTCATGGTTTGTCAAGATTTAAACTCAATACTCCAAAAGGACCGATTAAAGTATGTGCCAGGGGTTTTCGCTCAACGAAAGTTTGGGAGGGAGCTGTGGGGCCAAACGTTAACGTTACCGCTTATCGTAAATTAATGTTGGTCTTACGCCGTATAGAACATTTTGTTAGGTATGGCTACCGGAGACGCTCGATAACACTAGCCAATGAAAGCCGTTTTTTCAACACGCTTTCGGCTTTGAGTGTTCGCTTGGTTACAGGGGCAGCACATCCTTGAACCGCCATTTTACAAACGTGTTTGCTCACCTGCCCAAGTCAAGCAATATAATCTTGTGTGATTTGTGAACCTGACTCCGGGCTTCAGAGGCTTCTGATTGGACAACGTCGTTCTTATGATTTAGGCTCCATTTACCTAATAAAATGTTATATATGTACCAGTGTATAGGGTCAGTATGAGTTATGCTGTAAGCCAATCGATCGCTAGTTATACACGCGTAATCAGTTTGGATGCTGAAACGGCATTGCAAAATAGAAAAGCACAAATACTGACCACAAGAATTCTTTCAATCTGAGCTTCCTTTGGCGTTTGTCGTTTAGACTGAGCGTCTTCTTTGAGAATTGATCTGGCTTTTTTAGTTTTCCGGAATTTAAAATTGTAAGTGAGTTTAAAATTATAAGGGAGTAAAGAATAACACAAGAGGAAAGTGAACCAAAATGATAGAAACGGCAGAGAAAAAGTATATTATCCTAGTGTTAATAGGATCACGATCTAAGTCTGCTTTCATTTGTGTTTTATGAAATTGAATGGCACTTATCTTACGTTAGCTTTCAGCTTAATTACGTCGTCTATTCGACCTATAGTGTCTGTTGTTAATAGGATCACGACCTAAGTCTGCTTTCATTTGTGTTTTCACGAAATTGAATGGCACTTATCTTACTTTAGTTTTCAGCTTAATTACATCGTCTATTCGACCTATACAGTGTCTGTTGTTAATAGGATCACGACCTAAGTCTGCTTTCATTTGTGTTTTCATGAAATTGAATGGCACTTATCTTACGTTAGCGTTCAGCTTAATTACATTGTCTATTCGACCTATAGTGTCTGTTGTTAATAGGATCACGACCTAAGTCTGCTTTCATTTGTGTTTTATGAAATTGAATGGCACTTATCTTACGTTAGCGTTCAGCTTAACTAAATCGTCTATTCGACCTACAGTGTATGTTGTTAATAGGATCACGACCTAAGTCTGCTTTCATTTTTGTTTTCATGAAATTGAATGGCACTTATCTTACGTTAGCTTTCAGCTTAATTACATCGTCTAGTCGACCTATACAGTGTCTGCAGATTTGTTATCTGAAGGACTTTCGTTGAATTAACTTTTCCTAGAAAAATGTCTCTTATAAATCCATTGCTGTTGACTTGTCGACTGTTGACGTTTTGTTGTTCTTTAAGTTTTTCGCTGTATCAATTTGAAGACTTCGATTTGAGTACCAGGATATTGCTTTGGTTTAGAGGGATTCGCTGCACGCAAAAAAGTAAAGGATTCTAAGTGTGAAAAATTGTATTCGATACCAAAGGTACATGTAGCCTATATCTAGATCGTCTGAACAGCAGGGACTTCAAGATCGTTTATATATCGCTAAATCCCATTAGTAAAACTCTGATGACGCGGAACAAAAGTAACAATTAACACATTTTATGGTGTTAAAAGTAATAAGAAAACTCATGTCGTTTATCTCAAATTCACTGAGATTCACTGAGGGGTAGGAAGAGCAATTACTGTAATTATTACACTTCAGTAATAGAGATTCTTGTGATGTCCTCATTAACACAAATGAAGCTTGATCAGTTTTATTAATTTTTGTCCACATGACTGAGCTGGTATAAAATAATGAAGAGGAACACAGCTATTATTTGTACGCAAAGCTTTAACGAGCCAGAATAGATATTCTATATTCTTCTGTTTAATTGTCAAAGGACTAATGGGTCAGAATGAAAGAAGTAACTGTATTTCAAAGGAGTTATCTGAAGTCTTTATACTTTAACAGTACAGGTCATCTTGTAGAAAATATTTGAGAAGTAAATACAATATTTCACATTTTCATGACGTGAAGAGAATCTGTGGCGGCATAAGAGAGTGGCGGTGGGTACTCCCCTGATCAGCTTTCTTGCTCCCTCGAAAGTTTGGCCCCACTCTCACCCGTAAAAAGAGTGATTTTTATACGGTAAATTTTTATATACTTATACAGTAAAATTATTAGCGATTTATTCCTTGGAAACAACATAGCCCCGGAAATATAGGGGATAACCTCTGTCAAAAACAAATATCATACTCTTTAGTAACGTAGACTTAAGTTATATCTCATTTAGTTACGACAGGTAGAATTACGAAACCAACCATTACCCAATTCCAACGGCATTGCGAATTCCATACTGCGATATGTTTCATTGCGCAAGAAATGGGTAATTTCGTTCGTTTCGCGCAGTTTGGAGGTTAGAATCTACCTACGCCTTATGGGCAAAATATAATCTTTGCCAAGCGGTAGAACTTTATATGATTGAGATTAGGCTTGATTAACCCATGGTTCCACATCTAATACATGTTCTTCGGGGTTTGTCTACTTTTCGCTAAATGGCGTTTTCATCAATCAGCGCTGGCCTAGTCACAATGACCTGGAGACTGGGTAATGGCTGGTTTCATACTTTCATACCAAAGGCTTCGTTGGCAGCGGTGCGAGGTAAACTCACTGTCCGGGCAACCCGCCCACCGCACACGCTCGCTCATACACACTTATTGAGTCTGTTTGTTTGACCAGGATTTAAAGCAGTACTTAAATTTTATTTACTCTCATGACAGCAAGCCAGTACAATAAGACACTCGGTGAAATAAACCACACTCCACAACACTGCCAGCAAAGCTTAAGTTTATAAATACTCAATACACAATAAACTGATTCTTGGAAAAGCTTTACTGTTTTGTTCGGGCGTCAGACAAACGAAGCCGATAACAATAAATTACATAATACAGAACAAACGATACGAAGGAAAATTAAAATCTACAGATTCTAAAGCTAATAGTTATACAGTTCGGAGAACAAAGTAATAATTGGTTCTTTACAACGTGCATTTCACTTAAATGTCGGCTGTGTACTTTAACAAGTGAAAGAGGCACAGTCACAAGAGTAAAGTGTTTTACTTTGTTAGAACCAATACCTCTCTTTCATGCTAAATGAGGACAGAATTGCTAGATCCGGACTGCCCTACCTTTTTTTGACAAAGATAAAAAGAAAGTCGGTTGCGATTTATGTGAAGGCAAATATATAAATGTTATAGGCTTGGCTCACGGACTTTTAGTAATTGCTTGCCAACTACTTGCCAGTCGTTGTCGAGTTAGTTTGGAGCGTTGGGGTGAGCACATTGTCCACTGGTTTCCTTTTGAACCGTAGTAGTTTCTTCAGGGACTCACGTAAAGACTGGCTACAGTAAACGTACACCATGAAGTTCAAACTGGGGTTTGCCATTGTCAGCAATATGCCCAGCTGAACTCTTACATCAAAATCAAGAATTGACAATCTGAAAACTTTCCTTCCATGTAGAGCAACCGTCATCACGTTGGATGCCGCTAGGAAATTGCAAAATAGAAAAGCACAAATATTGGCCACAAGAATTCGTTCAATCTGACCTTGTTTTGAATTTTTTGCTTTTAAGATATCGTCTTCTTTAAGAACTGATCTGGCTTTTTGGGCTTTCCGAAGTATTGAAATTATTACTATGTTTAAGATTACCAAAAGGGAAAAGGGGACCAAAATGGTTGAAACGACGAAGCACATGTATATTATTTGAGTGGCTATAGGATCGCGACCGAAGTCAGTGTAATCAAATCTATAAACCGATTCGTTCGTCACGGGATCGATTTTTATAGCGACTTTAAATTTAAAGCATTGACCCAAGTTACACAGAATGGCGAGCAAAGCTACGCCAACAACAATTTTCTTGGCTCGACTTTCGCTGGAAATAACTCGAGCCTTTAAAGGCAATGCTATCGCAATAAATCTCTCCACAGCAAAGACCAAAGTCGTCCAGGAGTTAAAGGATAAACATGCGAACGATATCCAATTAGTGTAAGTTATAATATATGCTTCGAGTTGTTGCCAGGTTTTTGTTCTTGAGGTTGTTTCGTAATATTTCATGACTGTCATGAAGTATACAATGATATAGATTAGGCTAAAAGCAGCCAGGCTTGTGATGTAGACTGAACTGCTGGACGTCAAAGACGAGTTTCGTATCACAAGAATCGTGAATATACAGCAAAATAGTCCACTTACCGCAAACAGAGGCAAGCAATACTGTGTGTTAATTTTCTTAAAAGTATTAAAAGCTGCCCTACTTTTGAGGTTCAGTTCGCCATTGTCGTTAGTCTCCGCCGTTTGGTTTTCACATAGTTTGTCCGTGGGGAACGTTGACAAACACGGACTTCCATAGAATGTTGTATTTTCATCTACAAAGTCCATCTTCGTTAGCCCAATATCTTCTGTGGAATTCACGGGCGATGCAATGCACATAGATGACCAAAATGAAATCAAAATGATAAGGGAGGTCTCTGTTGTCATTCTTCAAATGTATCGTACTGAAAAACATCAGAGAAAAGCTCTTTCAGAAGAATTTTAAACAGTTTTAATTTCTGGGGGGCCGGGTTATATTAAGCTTAGAATTAGTAAATTGTTATTGTTAAAAATAGCTATTATTTTCTTACCTCAGGTTTCACAGGAATTATATCGCCAATTCGACGCAAACTGTGTCTGCAGGTTTGCCTTATCTGGAAGTCTTTAGTTGCCCGAAGTGTTCCTGGATGCAAATTTCTCTTAACCTTTGCTGTTAACTCGCTGCGGAAAAAAGTTATCCGACCTTGCCGGTTTCTGAAGCTGGAACAACTGTCTCTTCAGTGGTATTCTTGGAACAACTTAGAATGTATTTGAGATGACGTATCTACTTACAAAATTCGCCGATATTTCACAGAAACTTCGTTTTCTTTTTCTCAGTTGCTAGAAAAACGTATGGTGATTTCTGCTGAAACGTTGGTGTGACGAAATTTTAGTCCATAGCCTACGACAGATATATGAAGGGTGAGGATGTCTCTCGGTTGAACTTACTCCTTTGACTTTTCTTTAAATTTTCTGTTGTATCCTTCTGGAGAATTCAATTTCTATGGAACAAGATTCAGTGAACGACTATTGTTTTGATTCAGATGGATTCGTTGACGACAATTAAAGCTGATGCAAAGTGTAACAATAATCTTTGATATCACACACAGGTAGCCGATTCGTAGACCTTCTGAACCACAGGGTCTTCGAGCTCGTTTATATATCGCTAAAACTGGTAAAACTCAAGCCTTTATCTAAAATTCACTCAAATCCACTGAACCGGTTGCTGATTAAGAGTATAACAAAGACGAATATATCTATTATTTGTTATTTGTCTGCAAAAAGGCTTAAAGCTGAAATCAATAGTCTGTTCTGATTATTGTTCATGTGAATGTATTCAGGTATAAAAGTCGACAAATAGACAGGAAATATCGAGATTAGTTTGTTTTTTGTAACGCCATAGTTAAAAATGCTTTTGTTATTTTTCTCATTCATGGGCGCACTAGACGGAGTCGTATACAATGGAAAGACAACGTAAGAGTGCGCGACAACACGACGCATTAATTAGTATTGCTCAGAAACTTTGCCGGATAATTATTAAATCCTATTGAATTTAGAAAATTATATGGGATATTAATATTTTATGTAAGAGAGAAAACCATCAGGACGGGAGTAAAAACAGAGTGTTGAAGCTAGCTGTCTACCTTATGTGCAAGAAAAGGCGGGTTGATTGAATTAAGCTTTCTTCCTGATAGAACAAACTTTGCCTTAAATG
>JAVFBW010176772.1:0-10869 GCA_034783835.1 Mopalia ciliata
TCCCGCCTTCTATTCTAGATAATCTTATTTGTTTTGGTATATCTTGTTAATTTTCTGGTGAATAAACAAACAAACAAACAAATAATCAAAATCGCAATGCTAGGTTACATTTGATGTTTGTTTGGTTAGGGTTTAACGTCGTATTTCACTTATATGAAGACGGTTTGTCCAATTCACAAAGTTCCGTTCCAAATTACGGTGGAAAACCGAGAGGAAACCTCGTAAAAACCACCCCAGCGATTGCCGGCGTCACAACCTGTGACACTCAGACAGACTTGATCCTGTGAACAGCACATCGAAGTAGGATAAGCGGGCGCTACTATTTATCCAAGGCCGCAGGCCCCTCAAGGCTTCGACGATGAACTATTTGTATCTCACGGACAGGTGGTATTCATTTATTTTATGTGATTGGTGGACTTGATCGGTTAAATTTCACCACGGTACATGCTTGCGTCCCCAGGAAATCTTTGCTACTTACATACTCGAGTATACGATCTTTATGGTACCAAGCCACTGTGGCACCATCTAGTAAAACTTGGAAAAGATTTGTTTTGTTTCTTTGATTGGTGTGCAACGCCGTACTCAAGGATATTTCATTTATATGACGACGGATTGTCCACTTTTCACTCTACACAGCCTTATTACGGTGGAAAACCGAGAGGAAACCTCGTAAAAACCACCCCCGAATACCGGAGCCACAACATGTGACTCGCTCATATACCTGATGGCTGAAAGGCGGACTCGAACCGGTGAACGGTAAACCCAAGCATGTTCAGTTCAGGAAGCCCCTGGCTTCCTCAGTCAATCGTAAGAGGCAAGAAAAGAGGCAACCTGTTGGCCGTAGGTTGCATCCCGTGTCTGAGGTGACTGAGGGGAAGTTAGGCTGGCAAAAGGGAGCCACATAGCCATTCTGCTCCAACACGTCACTTTGGCTCAATATTCTCTCAGACGGGTGGTCAGATTGGCGCGATCTGATCAAATGGCTGGTCACGTCGAGCCCTGCAATGATAAGTTAGTAATTCCATCGTAATTAATTAAATCAAAGCTGAACAAAAGTAAAGATTTATCATATAGGTTATTACATCCCACGTTAAACTTTTAGATCATTGCAGGAGGCGGTGGCTCATGGGTCAATTAAGTGGCAAACACCAAAATATATTATTTGGTTCTGCTAGGGAACAATTCCCCCATCAGCAGAGCAGAATTATTATTTAGTTTCCTATTTGAGTGTACCATCCATGGAACCCTCGTTACCTGCCTCTATCGGTAACCGCAGAGGGGGGGGAGGGGGGTCTCGCCCTTGTTGGCACTCCGTGGAGGGTGGGGGACATGGGTAGTGAAACTTTATAAGAGATGATGGCATCCACTCCCAACTCAATAAACTATGGGAAAAAAAAGAACAAATTACTAATATTAATTTAAATGAAAATGTCAAAGAAAATTGGTCAGAACTTATAGTAATAAGTAGTCAAAATAAAGAAAGGTCTGTAACAAATATTTTACCTTTTGCGTTGAATAAAACACTTCTAGCAACGGCAAGTACATTAAAAAATGTAACAAAAATGAGATCTGGTGACATTCTGGTGGAATGTACCAGACAGCAACAGGCTGTTAATTTGCTAAAACTTAAAAAAGTTCTAGAGTTACCAGTGTCGGTCACACCTCATAGATCACTTAATAGCGGCAAAAGAATTATCCGAGACAGAGGCAAGGATCTCTTCAATCTATCCAAGAAAGAGATTTGCGCCAAGCTGAATGACCAAGGTATAACTAATGTAAAGCGCTTTACCACTAAAAAGGATGGTGTTATAATAAAACTTACAACTTATTTAATAACCTTTGATTCAACTACAGTGCCAGACCACATCTACATGGGTCCTTACAGGATGAGGGTAGATATCTTCATCCCCAACCTAACAAGGTGCTTCTAGTGTCAAACGTTCGGACACGGAAAAAACTAGTGTAACGGTGGTGTGGTATGCTTTCGTTGTGCTGAAGAAGGCCATGAGGGCTTCGAATGCATCAAGACAATAAAATGCTGTAATTGTGGTGAGGCCCACATGGCCTCCTCCAAAGACTGTCGTCATTTCATAAAAGAAAAACGAAACAAAACGTTAGTTATATCGAAGCACGGCGCCTTGCCTCTGTCTCGGAGGTTCAAGGATCATCCCTGTCCTACGCCAACGACACAGACCTCGTGGCCAACTGGTGATGAAGAATCTTCTGCTGTTGACCGAAACACTAGTAAGATATAATTAAAATCTACTACCCAATCGCAAACTGGTACAAATAAACAACCACAGCTAAAACAACAGCCACAAAGTTCGTTGTCAAAAATGTGCATTATTTTCATAGAAATTAACTTTTTCTATGAAATAAATAAAGAATTTCTATATATTCTGTTGTTAAAGAAGACATAATTATTCCTGCCGGACATTCAACATATAAGTGGAGGACGTAAATATATGACATATGTTCTTGCCCACAAAACATTCCATCAAATGAAAACAGTTCCGGTTGCATAAGCGACCCTCGGATGTGGTTCATGATTGGTACAACTCTACTGCCTACAATATTAGTGTGTTCGAAACAATTATGTTTATTCTTAACTGGACTGGGAAGAAGCGTGACCCTACTTTTTACAAACAATACCAATAAGTCATGTACTTTAAGACTCGACATGTGCGAAGTCATGATTACAAGTTTAAAATAGATATGGTCATAATCTTCATCAGTGGCAAGGTTAGATGTTAACAGATAAGGGTTGATATGTTATGATTTACAGTGTATAGGTCAATTTATAGTCACTTGAAAAGAATTGTTATACGATAATACAAAATGTTATTTGATTTATATCAGGACTACATTTTTTTTTTTGTAAGATAGGTGAGATGACTTTTTTTTAAAGCTGCTGGTTGTGTAGCCAATAAAAGTTCGTTTCTGACAGTAAATCACACAGATAACTGTAATTCAAATCAGATGGTCTATTGTTTTGGGATAAGGCGTAGTCGCATTCCACAACTGATAGCCTTCCTTTTTCGTTTATTCCATTTAACAATAAAATATTACATTTGTAGCCTTTTAACATTGTTAAAACCCAATCAACCCTAAGTAACCAAAGAGTAAATCCCACCAGAACGGAAACTTTCGATGAGGAAGACTCAATCAATCTCTCCCAAAGGGGAGACCACTCACGATTAATGCATCTAAATTCGGTTTTCATTGATGCTTAGTTATTTTTTCACTTATGTTATCATATAATTTCTAGTTATAAATTTCAATTTCAGTATTATGCCTAAAATTACTAAATACGCTTTAAATGTTTGGCAGGATGTATGGGACAGAGACGCCACAAATAAACTATACGACATGCATCCTGCTATTGGTCAGAGTTTTTAATCCCATGGAATGTCTCGAAAGGACCAGGTTCTAACGTGATGTCGCATAGGCCACAGTCACCTCACAAAAAAGCACCTTCTCGATAATGATAAATCGGAACCAAAATGTGAGGTTTGTGGACATGTGTACGACATCAAACACATATTAGTTGACTGTGTGAACTTTGCCACTGTTAGGCAACAGCTTTACAGTCACTCCTATGAAGGAGTGTTGGACAACATTGCTTTCGATGTTGTCATCAAGTTCCTTAAACGGATCGGTGTGTATTTCAGTAACATTTGACACGGTTTTTTTTTCATTTTGTGAAGAAAAATTCGAAAAAGTGCACAATTGCACGTTTTGCTGTGTACTTAGATACTTATAGGAGAATGTTTCGATTCAGTGTCGATCACTATGACGCGATTTGTTATCTCGATTATCCAATTGACCTCAATCATTATCTGCATGTTGTGGGCCGTTTTATGCCAGATGCAGATTTCACAGATATGTTAAAATGGAAGTTAACTGTATATTAAGTAATATTTGATTTGCTGCGGTACTGCATTTGCAAATCATACCTTTTGTGCAATATACCTAAACTGAGAATACGCTGGACTTAAAAGTTGATGCTAAAATCTTCAATTTGCCTCATTTACGTGGAAGATATGTTATTTTTTTAGCTGATTCCTTGTACTTCGGCCCTTTTAAGATCGACCAATCCCAATGATATGCGTGGGCGTTTCATCAACAAGTGAGGTAACAAATGGCTAAAAGCACCGGCGGTAACAGTATCCATCTATTTAAACATTTATCAGATTGTATTTATTTAGGTATAGTTTTTTTTTTTTTTTTAAATATTTGTAATTCTTTCGCCATAGTATTGTCATGTTGGCAATATATATCTGATTTGCTAAAATGACAGGAAAAAAATATACATACCATCTATCCGATGGAATACTATATTTTATTAAAAAAATGTATACCAAATATAATGTTTATCCTTTGTGTTACATAATATAAGCCTCGACTTAACGTGTAAAAGTGACATAAAGAATCATATATAAACAAAATGGCATGCGGTGGTCACGTCGGACAAAATCCAGCGTCAGCTCAAGGTTTTCGCTCAGCTCAGACCCAGTACCTACTGTTTCACCTCTGGGAACCGGTATGGATCTGGTCTCACGAGACCTGACTTGTGTTAACCGTCCACTATCCACAATTAAGCAGTACGGTTAAAATTGGTCTTGCAGCTGAGTCGCAGGTTTTTCGGCGAAAACCTACAAAGCGGGTAGCTTTATCAATAGTCAAGTTCGAAATATTCTATATACCCAAACAGAAAAAATCAACACATCCGACAGGTGTCCTCTGGGGTCAACTTCAGAATATATGACTTCCCGCATCCAAGTTGACCTTGATCAATGTCAATGCTTAGACGTCATGTGAAATGTTTCTGTTCTTTATTTTATTTTGTCCGGTTTTAAAAAAAGTGATCCCATGCCAATTCCACCAATAATATACACCGAGGGTGAATATATGGAACATTACTAAGGAGTGTTCGTGTATATCACTGATAACAGATAAGGAGAGAACATACCGCGATTATCAGGTCTCACGACTCTCTACGGATAAGCCCAGACACCACCTGTGCCTGCTACATACAGAGTTTCTAATCTTTTAAGATATAAACAAATGTACATTCTGACATAATATATAGGTATTTGCTCACTATCGGTTTGGTCAGAGGGCAGTCAGCTTCACTCCTGTCATTAACACCAGCAGCTGGGCTCTTCATTTATACTCATAACCATGTCACGCTTTGTCACTCTCATTTCTCTCTGGTGTTTATGTGTAACAATTTCAGCTAAGGTCACTCCAAAATTGTTGGGATCCTTCCACGCACCAAATGCTGCTTTTGTAGGAATCAGTAAAAATAGTCACGAATCCAATGTTCTTGATCAGTTCAATGTGTTGATTTCTGGTTTCAACGCGGTACCTTTAACAAGTGACCATGTTTACGAAGTTGCTAAAATTGGTCGTCATCTATCATCTTTGTCTAGTGTTCATCCCACACTAGTATCATCCGCCATCACTTGGCCGAATGAAGTCGAAGGAGTATCAGGTAAGTTGGTTTTATAAATATGTATTCGCATGGTGCGATTTCAAATAACGACTTTACAATATTTTTCGACATGTATTTCTTCGAGTTTTTATCTCACTGCTGCAATTTAAAATAGGGAGAATTCCTTTAAGTCCTAATTACAAATCTTACTATGTGGTTGTGCACATAAAAGATTCGTGTTATTATGAAGGAAAACCGAAATAGGCACTTACTTAACACAGGATCGAGTCTGTTGACCCTCAAGTGTATGAGTGAGTCAGAAGATGTGGCTCCAGCAATCGCGGCTGTGGTTTTTACGAGGTTTCCTCCCGGTTTTCCACCGTAATCAGACAGTGATCAGTGTGAAATGGACAACCCGTTGTCATAAAAGGGAAACACCCTTGATGAGGACGTTTAACCCCAAACAAACATACATACATACATACATACATACATACATACATACATACATACATACATACATACACAATGTAGTATTGTCCAAGCGCCGATATATGCAGACCACCTCACCTCGGCCACTGAATGTAAGGCAGTCTGCTACAACAACCCTAGACAACATAAAGGAAAAAAATTGAATTTGATGCCAGATTTGTAAATGTTGCTAACACTTAATTGGCAATTTAGATCGTATATGTAATTGGAAGAATTCCCTGGATGTTTTACGCAACTTAGCTAAAAAACAAATAGTGTAAAAAATTGCTTTGTGTTCACTGATATACATTAGAACGTTCGTCTTATCAAAATTTCATTGGATGTTAGGTGGAGGGTTAAGAGTTAACTTCCTTTTGGCATGGGCTAAATTTAACCTGCTTCCCGTTCACGGGATCGAGTCCGTCTGTCGACCATCAGGTATATGCGCGAGCCAATATGTTGTGGCTCCGGTAATCGTGGTGGTGATTTTTTTTTTACGAGGTTTCCTCCCGGTTTTACACCATAATAAAGCTAGATGCAGTGTGAAATAGACAATCCGTCGTCATATAAGTGAAATACCCTGGAGTACGACGTTGAACCCAAAGCAATCAAAAAAGTTTCTGTTACTATTTACTCTAGAGAGCAAAATATAACGTCGCTGTATTTAATCATGTTTTTGTCTTGTCACCGTTGGTAGTGTTCTTGAGAGTGGTTTCCTTCACGCATTGACCGGACACGTCTTCATTAGAGTGAAATAACCTTAAGTACGGCGATATTCCCCAATCAAACATGAACACTCTTGGATGTTTACACGCGAAATAGGAAATAGTTTTAAAATATTGGCATAAAACACATTTGGTAGATTTTAATCTGTCAAAACCTCCCTCTTTAAAATGTTACATCTGAGAAGTCGTTTATGTCATAACCTGATATCAGGTTTAGTTTGTTAAAATTACCGGATTATTAATTTACTTTGTTTCTTTTTAGAATCTGTTTTTGGTAAAGAGTTGATTTCAATCGCCGGCGGGTTTTTGGTCCCATTGAAAACACATGGCTCCATTTCGTTGTACGATACCAGTTCTAATCCAGCCAAAGGGCCATACTACATAACAAATAATCATGGGGCGGATGCTAACTGGTTTTATCACCGTGTTGTCTGGAAGGATATGGATGGTGACGGAGACATGGATTGTCTCACTGCCAGGGCTGAAAAACCTATTATAGGTAAACTTACATTTAGCTAAAAACCTTTAGTCTAATTCCAAACAAAGGAAACAAGAAACAAACTACAAAAAGTTATATCTTTAGACGGCTCATTTGCTCCTCGGTCGTCTGTAAGTTTGTGAAGTTTCATAAACTTTTGGTCTATCCTACGTCCTAAAATTCACAGCATAAAAGTTGTAAGCGGTGAATGGAAATTGGGCAAATATAACCTTTATGCAATGTCTTACAGGTTCTGCAAAGGGAGAGCTGTTATGGTTTGAAAACCCTGGTAAACCACTTGCACAGAACTTCCAGAGTCCATGGACAGCACACATAATTTCGACTGGTCCCGATGTCTATTTTAAGGCGACTTCACTTAGAACTTCAGGCGGTAAAGTAGACGCCATTATAACAGCCGGCTTTTTCTCAGAGAAAATAGAGATATATTGGACAACAGATTCAAGTAACAGATGGACAGACAAAACTAAGGTTATTTTTACCAAAAAGTTCCGTTTCTCTACTTTATAGCAGACCGATCACGGATTAGTGTCCGTCTGTCTATCCGCCTCATAAATATAAACGATTCACACTATGTACCTCAGGCAACGGCAACAATAAGCATTTACAAGGTTTCCTCCTGTTTTCCCGCGTAGTCATGTTAGGCACCGTGTGTAGTGTTTCGTTATATAAGTGAAATGCCCTTGAGTAGGTTGTTAAACCACAATCCAACAACAAACAAGCAATTGTATAGCATATGGTATGACAGTATGCAACTTTATTATCAGTTTGAGGTTTTAAAGAGATTATGCCAACTTAAAAAGTAAATGCATAAAAGTTTATAATACTACCAAACACAAGCATATATTCTGGTGAAACGAAGGGCTATATGGTGTTTATGTATGCATTGCTTCTGGCAAAAATTAGGTTACTGGAAAAATACAGATTTACAGTAAACATTGGAAGTCAAATGCGTGAAGTAATATGGCTTGGCTCTAAACCGCTTTGTTAAAGGAGAACAGAAGTGATCCGATTAGTAGCTTTAACGTATTGACGAATCCTTTGGGCACACAAAGAATTTGAATAAGTATCAAGTGAAACAGTTTATTCAAACGTTTGATAACACGTATTTTCTGAGCGCATATTGTTTGTTTTTCAAATCGCTGACAAGTTGTTAAAGACGAAAACTATTATCACGGTAGAATAAATATAATGAGGCCATCGTTGTGTTGTACAGGCCAGCTGGTCGTGGTCCCACACTTTATCAGTAATTCGACTTCCTACTATAAGCAATAGTTCAAAATTAAAAAGGTGACTGAAAGATCGGTACTGAAACCACAGTGACAGTTTTTGAACCAGGTGCCAGAAGTAAAGTCGAAGAGAATGGCATTTAAATGCTCTATTTTGTTGTCCTGGCCGAATGACCAATGGGAGCGGCCGACCCACACACTGTGAGATAAACCTCTTAAATGGAGTAAGAGAGACCCCACGGGGAAAAATTGTAGACGTTTCATCTATTTTTTGTTGTTAACACTTATCATTCAACACTTTTGTTTCTTTCAGCCAATGCTGGTTTAATACTAACGTTTCTCTTGTGGAATATCTTGATTAGGGAAGAGTTTTGTATATCGTCATTGATTTGTTAGGGACAATGATTCGGCTTTGACTCCACTCGATTATAGATATGAAAAAAACAGAGTTGTTTTGCGAAGCACTTTTTTTTGTCATGTACTATTCAGAATTTCTGTTTATCACACAACCATTTTTATTACAGATTCATTCACGAGTAGTAGAGCACGCTATCGGTGCAGTTTTTGATGTAGACTATGTAGACCTAAACAACGACGGCAAAGAGGAGCTGTTGGTAACCACAAACAAGCAATCAAACGCAGCCATTTATGCATACGAGGTCCCGGATGATTTCAGGTGGGTTAAGACCCGGATGTTGACTCAGCCATTCAACTCACATTATTTTTCTATGACAAATATTACATTTTTAATTTACTGCGTGAAAGGTTGGGAAAAAATCAAATTGGTTTACTGTTAAAATAAGTGTTTATTATATCTTTTATTTCAGACTCTAGATCTATAGAGAGTACGACGTTAAACCCCAATCAAACAAAGCAAACAAAACTAGATATATATATATATATATATATATATATTTATAGCATGTATACAGATTGAAAGACAAATAAAACACATATAAATTTTTAAGACACTCCCCAAACAAAGAAAAGATAAACATTGCACAATGAATATAAACTAGATGAAGCTAGACAAAAAGGTTAATCTCCAACAGTTTTATCTGACTTGCTAAGTGGTCTGATCTAGTTTACATATAAAATATGAATAATTCTATCCCATATATAATCACATTGCATTAATAATAGCTTCAATATTTTCAGAACGGGCACATTCACCCGCCATGTTTTAGCCTCGGGATTTCACGCACGATTTAATCTATTTGGCCGGTCTGGAGCTCTAGGGTCAGCTTATGCCATACCTGAACCTGTGTCCACTAAAAGGTAAGCTCGATAGACACTACACTCGTATTTTCTCTCTACTTCATGAAGTCACTACCACGACTTACCACAGCTTTCCGGTCCTACTTTTTAAACTCACTTCTACCACTTACCGGCCAACGACTGTGGCTTAGTGGTTAGCGAATGTGCTTATTAAACCTACTTAGATGTACCATTCGCGGATTGTCGAAAGGCGGGAGTCCGCCTTTCGACAATCCGGTCACACGTTGTGGCTTCAACAAACACAGCGTGGCTTATAGGAGATTTCCTGTCATTTTTCCACTTTTATTAGGTAAGGAACGATTCATAATGTATTTCTGCTTTGCTAAAGGTGGAATCTCACCGACCAATTGTAGTTACCACTTCAGGGATACCCCTTCAGGGATTCCCCACATTTGTGTTATTTTTAGCTCGCCTGTACGAAGTAAGGAGAGCTTATGTCATACTCCTGGCGTCAGCGTCAGCCATGTAAAGGCTTCTATAATGAAATGTACTGAGGGAATTTTTCTGAAATTTTATGCACAGTTTTCCTGACCGGAAAGGAAGACATAATTAAAATTATATGGAATTCTGTGAATATTTATTATGCTATTTAGGTTTTTTACAAATGGCGGACAATTTGCGTTAAGCACTATATATGCAAAATGTTCCACAACATGAGAGGAGAGGGATATTGTCTGTTCAGCTAATTATATGCATAGTAATAATTTTAACGAACTTTTTAATTAAATTTGCGTTAAACACCATAACTCCAAATTGAATAGCCTGATTTTCCAAAAATTTTGGTTAAATGTTCCACATTATGAGAGGAGAGGGATATTGTCTGTTCAGCTAATTATATGGATATTAAATTGAATAGCCCGATTTTCCTAAAATTTTGTGTAATTGTTCAACAACATGAGAAGAGAGGGATATTGTCTGTTCAGCTAATTATATGCATATTAATTATTCAAACGAACCTTTTAATTAAATTTGCGTTAAACACCGTAACTCCAAATTGAATAGCCGGATTTTCCTACAATTTTGAGTAAATGTCACACAGCATGAGAGCAGAGGGATATTTTCTGGTCAGCTAATTATATGCATATTAATTATTTTAACGAGCTTTTCAATTAAATTTCCGTTAAACACCATGTGTCCAAATTGAATATCTCGTTTGTCCTAAAATTTTATGTAAATGTCACACAACATGAGAGGAGAGGGATATTATCTGTTCAGCTTATTATATGCATATTA
>JAVFBW010176783.1:0-10869 GCA_034783835.1 Mopalia ciliata
CATGTCCTTAGATATTTCTCTATGTCCCGCTAGGGGGCGCTTTATCATCAATCAGCGCTGGGTTGGTCACAATGCCGTTGAGACTGTATAATGACTGGTTTCATACTTCTAGTTGATAGACTTCTGGTATTAGTCATTATATCTGGTGTTCACGACTGAAACCCTTTCGAGCAACTGGCCCCATGACGCCACCATTTAGACGACTTCAAACATGTGACGTCATCTCCTAAAGACGGTCTTCCTGTGACATAATAGGACAATGTCATTTAAGAAATAATGTTCAAGCGACTGCCCTCTATTGCGAATTCAATTACCCCTGCGAGTTTGCGTAATGCATAATCATTAGTTGGCACAGTGCCAAGTGTCCTAAAATTCACAAGAGACGACAGCTTTAGTCTCGCGAGGTAATTCTCAGCATCCCCGGACACATCCATAATTGCGGAGGTACTAGCGTGTTTGTTTATTTTGCACGTTTATTTTAAATGACATAAAATAAACGGTTTTAGCAACAACAAAAAAGTGTTTTAGGGACATTTGAAATATATTATGTACGGAATGGAAAGGAGGAACCGGAAACTTTGCTCTGTTATAATGTTTGATTTGTACAACCATAAACAGACAGGCTGAAGTTACTCCCTACTATACGGCTTGAGGATTCGACAATTAAGCTGCAAAGTGGAGTATCAAAGTTTTCAGAGGTACACAAAAGAACAAACAAAAAAGTTCTTGACAGTGCAACTGATAATGCTAAATTCAAAACATAAACGTTTTCGAGTAAATTAGGCTGTGCACGCTCAGAATATTACATTCGTACAACCCACTGGGAGTCTGGGACAATGTACAGAATCCGAACTAATTGAGTGAACATTACCTTTTCATATTAATTTAGTCAATCGGAGTCTAAAAGGAATCCGACTTTATTTGCAGACTGGTTATACGTGAATCCCAGATCTCCATTGTTTTTTCCGTGTCCCACCGACTGATTTGAATTGTAAGTTATACGAACATAATTCGAAATCCGTGTTGATTTGAAAGCAGTTAAAATGTCACTATAAATATTAGCACTTCGGGTAAATAGGCCCTATATGGCACCTGCAACTTTTCACCCAAGCTCTGAATTTCGTTCATTTTTATACGCCAGCTTTCGAAGAAAGTGAACGGATTATGTTATAGTGCTGTCTGTCCGTATGTCTGTCCGTACCACCTTGTCTGGGCCAGAACTTTTAAACGAAAACTTTGAAGAAGCTTATACTTTGAAAAAATGTTCCTCATGGCTAGCGGGTGTGTCATGATCTATATCCAAGGTCTTTGAGGCAAGGTCAAGGTCGCCATCTCCATAATACTAAAAACCTTGTCCGGCCAATCTCTTTTAAACAAAAACTTTGAAGAAGCTTATACTTTGCACAAATGTTCCTCATATCTAGGGAGTTGGAGTCCGCATTGATTCGCGGTTGTTAACTTATATAATCTAGGTCACACGTATTATAAATACCGACAGTATATTTTTCAAACTTCAACAAATAAATCTCAGATTAATTTAATTGTAAATAAATTGATAGGTTTTGGGTTCGATTGAATGTTTAAAATATATTTTAAAATTAACCTTTCAGAAAACCAACTGTACGATAACAGGACCATATTACGGCCATTTTCTTTTTGCAACGTTTAACATGTGCTAATACCAGACTCTGTAGCCGTGATCGAAGTTCACGCGAGAAGTCTGGTTTACGCGAGAATACAGTCTGACTCGATGTAACCAGTACATGTGGTGGATGCAAAATGTGTAAAGTTCCCAGTCAAGGTAACAGCTATTTGTTTTAGATTATAATATGCCTTTTGACAGTATGTAATAATGCATATGCTCGATCGACAAGGGTACTGTTAATCAAAGTCACAACGAATTTAGCGTTAGTTGGTTGTGAAATGTATTATGCCGTTGTTGTATGATTGATTGTACATGGTAACATAAAGGAAACTTGTAAGATGTTCCTTTATTATTTTCCCTTATTGGGGGTGATTTTGTTTGTTTCAACTTTCGGATTTAATAAAGTACACAATACATAAGTAAATTCATGCATCTTGGTTAAATGTTGAATCATGATATTTCAGTTTTTTACTGCATATAGTATTCATAAATAATATGTGACAAATTCTGATATTATATCCGCTTTGATATTACAATTGTTAATTAACTCGTAACTGTATACTTTATTGATATAGGTGTCCTATTTAATGTCTATGTTGGTGAGATGAGGACTACATTATACTTAGGCTACCTAACCAATAGTTTGGTTCAATAAAGGTCATTGATGACGTAGTATTGTCCGGTAAGTGTCGAACTGTAGTAGATATACATTGTTAAACAATTGAGTAATATCCATATAGCTACTAAAAATTGTGGACAACAATCTTGTACTGATGGGTAATATCTCCTATCGTGTTGAATGTATTCAGATTTCGTAGTATATACTATGTACTTGGAAATACATACCATTAGATTGAATAATGTTTATCACAAGATGCAGTTTGAGACATAAGTGAGTAAAGTGCTGTCCACAGAAGTACCTGTATGCTACATGAATGATTATAGCGTTCCAGAAGGTAACAGATTTGCTAACTAATTTGTGTGTTTTTAAAACTTTAACATCAGTGTTCATTGGTCTGGGTTTATTTCGCCAATAAAGAACCTTCATTCAACATAGACTGGAGCTTGGGGTGTTATATTTTCTTCTGTTATACATGATCTTCGTTTGCTGCCAAAGTCTACCATGGCACCTTGGTTACATTAAAAACTTCAAATATAAAATATACCTTTTGTATTTAATTCACGGCTGGAGATACGGAAACTCTAGGTATAGTATGACAAAATATAACCTGGATTTAAATTATAACACTTGATAAGACTATATTGCTTGATGCACTGTAATACACGACTTGGTGTGAACACTCTTTTTGAAAGCATTCAATTAAATAGGGAACTGGGAGCTAACTTCAGGCGAAATGGAACTAGGAACTGGAAGTCAACCTAAGCCGGCTACAAAAAAATAAGCATAAATATTTTCTGAATTAGGCAACATAATGTCAAACAGTCGCCTTTTGATTAGGGTTGGTAGTTGCATTTAATTTAAACGTTAAACGTACGACTGAGTATATATATATAACAGAAAGGTATGTTGTATATCACTGTCTGGAAGGAAAGTGATTGCGTAAGGGCGTGTGCGTCGAACACAACAGGCGATTGCGTGCAATTACCTTCAGGAGCTGCAACACGTGGTTTGCATGTACTTTGAAGTCATACTGTTTAAGAAACCTGTTTTCTTCTTTTCTTTATAGCGTGTTATCACGCTTGAATGTCTCTATTCCACAGAGTATCGTTCTTTGTTGTATGATTTATAATGGGGAAATCCTCTAAAACTACCTTTAAAGATCCTTGTTCCTCGGAGGACAAAAACCCAGTGTAGAGGCTAGTCGAATACATGTACAGGGGCAAAAGCCACCTGCTGTAACTGCAATCAAAGTTCCAAGCATTGGCATTAGTGTTGAGCTGAAGGGCTGTAAGAGAGCCACAATGCCTGGTCATAATCGGCAGGTTACCCAATTCCCGGGTCCTTCGGCCCATGTGGAACCGATCGATTTGGACAATACGACCTTCGTCGAAGCACAGGAAAGTGAAATGTCCGGAATTTTGTCTGCTGTGGAGTGATTGATATAGGTTATACGTTTCCGAACTTATCCAAGGTTGTGGCGCTTGTAAGCGTAGTAAAGTAGAAACATGTGCTTCACCTTAAATGTCCAACGAGGCATAAGACGATGTCTTCCATCGTGTTTATGTTTCCGACAATGCAGTTTCCGACAGCGACGAAGCGAGTAAAGCAGCGAAAGATTTAGCTGACTATTTCAATTATCAGAGGATGTTAGGCCAGAAACAGCGACTGAAATGACAGACGCTGTCAATAACGGGCTTATGACTGCTATTAAGGAAGACAAAATTAAATATGTTTGTAAAAAGTACAATCCACCCGAAAATTGCCCGAATTTAGCGACACCAAAGATTTATAAAGACGTTTTTTCATTGTTGCCTCCATGAGCCAGATCCGCTGACATTAAAATGCAACATACTCTTGCTTGTTTGTTTGTTTGTTTGATTGGTGTTTAACGTCGTACTCACATACTCTTGCAAAAGACATGATTACAATAACTGCTATTATTGACAACATTTTCAAAACTATAAAAACAAAAATGCGTTTGTGTGGGCAGCGGATGTTTTTAGAATGTTTTCGGTCTGTGGTCAGATTTTAAAGAAAGACTGAAAGACATGATTCGTTCTTAGTTACCTAACGCTTACCAGTCATTATGTAACCCATCAAATCCGGCCCAACAATATGTTGCCAAGTGAAAGTGTGTGTAGCAACGATTTAATTTCAGAAGGAGTTTGCAATAGATGCATTTACTTTATGCTGAGCACAATTTTACTGGTTTATGTTTCCTCCTGTCAGTCTGATCGGGCGAGTAGCTCAGAAGTTGCAGCGGTACAAGACTCGTGCTATTCTCGTAGCTCCAATGTGGACAACGTGGCCTTGGTTAACAATGTTCAGAAACAGTCCCTTCGCAAGACGAATATCTGTGCGTTGAAATTATCTGGAGAACCCTTAGGTGTCGCGGCATTTCTCATCGATTGTCCACCATTACCATCACATCTCACTCTACAGGTATAAGCCTCATCTGATTGTTCAGTTAGACACTAAATGTAAAGAAGCATTTGTGTTGGGCTTATTATAGTAAATGGAAGATCAAGGAGTTAAGATCGACCATCCACATTTTCACTTTAATTAAAATTGCTATTATTTACAATTTTGAGTGGTTAAGCTCAAAACGTTTGGGAAAGAATAATTTGAAGTGAAATTTTACAAAGTGGACGCTTTGTGACAGGACGTATCGATGAAAAATAGTTAGCGTTTTGCTAACGACCATAAAGACTATTCGGCCAAAATGGTTAACCTTTAATCAGTTCAATCTCGTTCTCGCTCCATGGTGCTTTGTTGGAAGGCAGAGCAATAGCAAATTATTACTTTTTGTCAATCAATACCAATAAATCATTTTTAACATGTTAGTCCAGATATTGAGGACCTGCAGCATTATAATTGGTCTCTGGGCAAAATGTCGCATATAATTTAAACGTTTTATTATAGATATATTGTGCTGCAATTAAAGAAGTGTCCTCGATTGCAGAGCAATGCAGTTATTGAAATTAATCATTTTGATGCGTTGCTGGAAAAGTTTTTGATAAAATACAATAAAGCTATATTTTCAACTCAAAGCATTACAACATTATTCCTTAATTTCGTCTCATTATTAACACATTGATACATTAGTGCATAACTGTCGCAGAGACAAACCGCAAGACGTAAATCGTTTACATTTCCGGCAAACATAGATGTTGGTAGGCAGCTCTAGTATCAACGTAATGACTTCTTTCTTTAGTTCGCTGTTAGTGTTTATCTTTTAGGGGGCAGTATTTGTTTACCATTCATGCTTATTACGTGCAGGTTTTACATTTATCAATGGTCATTTTTGGTTTTAGGTTAGGTTAAATATTAAACATCGATGTTTTTTATGAGTCAGGGCGGTTCTTCATTAATAATTGGTTTTCAATGTATGAGATATAGAGGATCATTAGTGAATGTCCTGTAAATATACACTTTTATGAAATGAAAGGAGTAATTTCCCGGTAAGGAATCAATGGAGATTAGTACTTAAGTAAATCGTGAAATTCCGTTTTCACTATGTATGTTGACACTAGATATCTACTTTATGATTTAAATTTTCTTTTCATTCGTGACACTGATAATCTGAAAATAGATTAGCAGTTCAACTCCGAAGAGATGGTTTTGACTTATTCTCATTTGATTCGCTTTTGTATGCCAGTGTCCGCAATCTACAGATGACTGAAGCATCACGTTTTCAACCTAAGTTCTCATCCGAGTCAAAACTTACCGGTATCTCTTTTTGATCAAACCTGAACTAATTCTGTAACAATCTCTGCTATAGAAAAGCTAGTTTTACAACATTTCAGGAACAAATTATGAATTCTGCATCAGTGAGCATGAATACACGATAGGTTGAAGTAAGGTCTAAAGCTCACGGCCTCTTTAGACATAGGCCCAAAGAAATATAGTACACTTTAGGCGTGTCTGTTGGATAAAGAAAGAGCATGGCTTCGGTCGAGAAGACCAACACTATGTTTGTCATGTTTTCTACTCAGGTCCATTCCGTCCTTTTGTATGTTGGCTTCTTGCCTCCCGTGAATCCTATAAGCGCTCGGGCTATACGCAGTTTATTTTACAACGTTACGGTAATGGCAAATCACAAATATGTATTTATGTATATGTATAAGTCATTCATGCAGGTCGTTTAATGAATCTACACAATATGAGGGCGAATAAAAGAGAGAGATGTGTTCGGATGGCATCTCTGTGAGCTGAACAGCCCCATATCGCACATCTTCGCCGCATTTCATAAAGATGAGTGTCCAGAGAGAACGAACTTTTCTTATGATTAAGCCCGATGCAGTTCAACGGGGACTTATTGGAGAAATAATCCGCCGATTCGAGAATCGTGGGTTTAAGCTGATCGCCATGAAATTTGTACAGGTAAAATCAGTGTGCCAAGACTTAATTTGTTAGTCAAGGAACTAAACAGTTTAGTATAAGATCTTTACGATATACGTTTGAAAACCAATGCAAATCAATTATTTACCATGACTTGCCTTCCCTTGTTTTCTTGCTTACACTTTGAGATGGATTATGCAAACAACAAAATAGAAATGGTGATTCAAACAGCACAACAAGTTCCCTCTAGCTGACAAAAAATGCCCGCATTTATGGCGGTGGCAAAATTAGATATTTTCAAATTGTTTACTGCGCATATAGCTAGTAATTTATATATATTTTGATATTTTTCATTTTTTTCATTTAAATCTTCATTAGAAAAAATTGGTCCATAAACATGTTTAACAGTTATATAAACTTGTATAATTGTATTTGTATGCAATAGCATAGCACTGCATGACAACTGATATGCCTCAATGAGTTTACAGAAATATCAGAACGGAATACAATTGTTAATAGGGGATTGTTACTCGAATGTAACCTTTTCATCAAAGAATACAATTTTACGGACGATCTCGCAGAAGGATCGGATGCCATGTTAAACAAACAAACTTGCAATATATTGGTCCATTAAATGCATAATCCATCTAAATGCGTCATTATACATGACTCGCAACATGTCAAAACACTTTTGGTTATATACAATCCTCATGAAACAAGAATTTATATTTAAGCAATATGCTCAAAGGAGATCTGCAGTACTTCAGCCCTACTGTTCTGTTATAGGTACTTTAATACTCAAAGAATCAGATATGCATAGTTTTACGAAATAAAATTCTTCCTAAAATTTTCATTTTATCGTTTAAAATGACTTTAATTTACATCGCTCGAAGCGGATGACCTCTGACCTGTGACGTCACGCCGTGGACACATATCTCCAGGTTAGTAGGCTACAGCCGTCATTTGCAGCTGATGTGTAGGTATCGGAGAATGAATCAGATATGTCTTCGTCGTGCTGGAAAGAAAATGCTGCCATGTCTCGCTGAGAAAATGTTTTAGGCACTACTAGACTAAATCATGGCTAGGCCAGGCTGACAGGAGTTCACGACGTGACGTCACTCAAGCAGAGATTGGAATCTCAGCGGACAGGCTTGTCTGGCAACTTTAGTGCCTTGTGGGGGGGAAAAGTTGACAATATTTCGTTGTACAAAATATATATTACTTAAGGACAGGGTATAAAATTATGTTTATGGCATAAAATGTTGAGTAATATTACCACTGCGGAGCTCCTTTGAAGCAATATCCTTTTTACTGACTGAGAGCAGTGGCTAAACTCTCTAAGCTTGCGTTCGCGGGAGTCACTTTGACTTCCCCGTGCCAGCCGTTCGCGCGTATTACCAGGATTAACTCGGTAGTGCCACTTGGTCGTTCACGCGTCTAGCTTCATCACACTCGGGTCACCCACCAGTTCCCAGCTTCAGAGCAGGGTAAGCCTAGGGAATCACTTGGCCATCATGGAAGACAGCTGTTCCGAAAATCAACCTGAATATTTATATATCAACCCACCAAACTTATATATTGTTGTATCGTTCCTGTAAGACAGTAAAACAGCGGCACTGAAAATGTTCGAAACGGTTTTGTAAAATTCATTGTCGTGAAGCTGGATATAAATATATTTCTTTCTTTTTGCATATTTGTAATCTTAATAATAATCGTTTGAATTGTTCATGACTTTCACCCAATACTTACAGAATCAAAAATCGCACCGTTGGAGAAAAAATTACGATTATGTCATGAGGTTTTGCTTGCGGTCTATAATTCCATTTTGAAATGATCTCTGAAAGCGTTCACGCGCAGGAAGAGTCTCTCGGGAAAGTTTGACGTCAAGTCATCCTAGTCGGGCTGACCCGGCGAAATCGAGTGAACGCAACCTATGTTTCCTATTGACCCGTATACATAGTTTCCTTATTTGTTCATCTATATCATCATTATCGCTATTGCACCATCTCCTCGATCGTACATTTGTTGAAAAAATCATGATGAATTTGTAGGATCACGTTGAAGCTTGTTGTGGGGTTTTTTCTACTCTGTCCACGTTCGTCAAACACGATCCAACATGTGTATGACCGTGCATGATAAACTGAAGCAAAAATATTAATTTTGGAAGGAAAATTATTAAACATGGATGCTCAAAGCATCTTATGTCATGTAAGATTTGCGTGAACTTTTAGTTCTGAGTTAGTGTTAATACTAAACCTAACCTAAACCTGACACTGGAATTCACGTCATATCTTACATGACGGACTGGCCCTTCCTATTATCAACAGACTTAAACTACCAACCTCATTGGTAAAAGTCTATTTATAGCGATCATGAGCGAAGTTCACTAACCACTCAGCCTAGGAGAACCCTAGGCAGAATTGAACACACCAACTGACTGGTACAAGTCACACTTTAATCAACACTGGATAATGAGGGGGAAAAAAGGTAGGAAAAACAACATTGAGGTTTAAAAAATGTCGGCCGTTTAAAGGAAGAGAAGGCGATCGGGACATTTCTGGACTCATCTCAAACCGCTTAGACAGTTTTTGTTTCACCCCCTTGTCAAGGATGTTAATCTGTCTAAGAGATTTTAAGGCTCGTCAAGTTCTATTCGAAATTCAGATATATTAATATTTTTTTTACACTGCAAAAATTTGAAACAATCAAACAAATAGTAAATTTTTATATTTTTGGTTTATTTTTTACCAAGTTGTTGACGGCGTTAATAGGTTCAATTATATTTGTTTTTTCCGCCTATATGACATTGGATATCAATAGAGGAGAAGGTTATACTCGTTCTTATATATTAACTTTCCGTATATGTTAACTATTTATATGTTTTTATGAACTGGAAAACCGTGAGCTATCTATATATTTAGGTATACCCATTGACAATTGTCAAGTTCATCAGTTTTCAGAACGCTTTAGTGAAACGGGCGAATGAGAACAATACGGAGCATCTGATTTTATGTGGATTGGGCCGGGATAAGGCACATCTTCATATCCCTTTATATTGTAATCCAAGCTGTCATACGATTTTTTTTTTGCACCCTTTAGACCAATTAGTGCCCTGGATTTCCTTTAAATCAAAAATACAGTAATAATATACAAAACAATTTGTTCAGAATTGCTGCGCTTGTTGATGTTGGCAAACACTCTGCTTTTTCCTATATCACTGCATCCTACAATTCAATCTACTAATAGTATAGTACATACGAGTTATAAGGACTATATAAAGCATGTCAGCCCTCTCTGTTAATTCTCAAAAGCCTACTTTCTGTACTATTTTGTTTACAATGACGCCTGTATACTGTCTTAGGCATTGACGCCTAGTTGACCACAGACGCCTTGTTGACTTTCGCACCAGTAAAAGATCGATCCATACAGCTCACGAGTGCATTTGATAATCAGCACAAATGCACAGACAGAAAATGAAAGTAACTTAAATCCGAAAACAAATATGTGTGCGGTCGATGGACAGTGTAAGATGATATCCAGAAAATCGCTTCAAAACAGAGCCATATGGTGTTTCGAACTAAACACTATTTAGAACGAGTTCCACTGTCCTCGTTCGTGGTTTATATACACATTACTAGGCAGTTGTTCAGATGGGAGTCTCGTATTGTTCCCAAAAGGGGCATTGCATGAGGTCCTCTGTCGTCGAAACGGTCGAGATTCACGGACTTTACTAACGCCACAATGCAGAATGTGTTTGACGTCATGTAAAAGCTCCACTATCACAAATGTTCTGACGTCAGAGGACCTTGCTAACTTCCCGAGACTCCCATTCCTCAGCCATTCTTTGTATAACTAGCTTCTTCGTCGCCTTGTACTTATTTCTTTTTACGAATGTATTACACAGGCACGGGTAGCTCTCGTACAAAGTAATTAATTGAGCCACACCATTATAAACGAATACCAGTCAGAACGTCTAACCGTGAAAACGTGCAATCCTAAACGTCTAATATATGCAGACAAAACGTACAATACCTATAGCCAAAACGTCTAATAGTAAGTTATGTACATATAAACTTTACAATGCTGAATTATTATCACAGCCAGCATCGACTTGAAGAGAGGCAATGTAAAATTAATGTAATGCTGCACGCACGGACATCGACAGAACAACAACAACACAAAGTGCTTACGTCAATGTAATCCAGCAATAATGGACATAAGTACAACCATAAAATGTTAATTGTTTTGATAAAGTTCGAAC
>JAVFBW010176794.1:0-20349 GCA_034783835.1 Mopalia ciliata
AAACCTCGTAAAAACCACCCCCGCGAGTGCCGGAGCCACAACATGTGACTCGCTCATATACCTGATGGTCGAAAGGCATACTCGAACCCGTGAACGGTAAATCGAAGAATGTTCAGCTCAGGAAGCGCACTCGCTACCACTAAGCCACGGCCGCAGGCTGATGGGAATCAAAATGACATAATGATCTCTTTACCGTACTGACCTGAGCCAACTATATAATTATTTGATTAAGTAGAAGCACAATAAAGCTTTCAGAATTCACCAGATTTGTGATTACTTTTATGGCTGAGGTTTACTGAAAGCTTTCTTGTGACTCTGCCTAGTAAAATAATTATACAGTTTAGGCAAGTAAATACACCATTAAGCCGTTTTGATTCCCATCCTTTCATTTAAATCACGTAATCAGATTATCAATACAGGTTTTTAGATGCATAACGTCCTTCGAATAGCATACATGTCTAATGTTTCTCTCATGTTATACAATTGCAATTGTAAACGTCAGGGCCGATATTCATAACACCCCGCTAAACTAGCAGACAACTAGTCCTTAGCAGCCTGCTAAATGCGTAGTTGACTGCTCCATAGTTACCTGCTATTTTCATATTCATAAAACCCTGCCAGTGACAGTGCCAGGTAGTTGTCAACTAATATTTAGTTGGCTGTTAACTTAGCAGTTGGCCGTGTTCCATCATGCGTCAGTTTCACTTTCAATAGAAGCGATAGCATGTGTATGTGTCTATTAAACGTCAGTTGTGATTTCACTCTATTATTGCAAATATAGAGTGGGCTAAGGTGCGTATCAACCTATGAACTGATATATGATGCTTGACCGATGCAAAATTCGCGTAGAAATGCTCAAGTCGGCAGGATGTTGGTTGTGAAACTTGTATGGGATCGCCAACAACCATTTGAAATGTACCTGTTGCGCAGTACTGTAATGCAATCAGGACTTGCTGATACGGAAGTAGTGCATGATTACGTCTAGTTGGATGCTCAATTTTGGGAGCTATTAAATCCGTTATAAACATGATGCCTTCTCGTGAAAATCGATATCTGCTGATCGATTCATTATCAGTAAAAGTATCAATTGGATTACGTCTGTGTCTGAATACCCTTTCCCTCCTCATTGCGCGATGCAACTGTGCCAGTTCAAGAACCCGTCTAGCCTTGCTTTCATGTCAGAGTCAATCATACAAATGAAGATTTAGTTGTCAACTAGTGACTTAGAGGTACCAAGGATCACCTCTAAAGTTAGCAGACAACTTAGCAGCCAACTAAGCTTAGCAGCATTTTATGAATAACATTTAGTATCCAACTAGGCTTAGTTGGCAGCTAATGCCCTAAATAGTTGTCAACTAGGCTTAGCAGTGTTTTATGAATATCGGCCCAGGCTTCTTGTTTGAACAAATTGTTAAATGTATCATGCTGGGTTACAATTTAGGGGAAATCTGTATCAATTCTTCTGTTCCATTCACTGAAATGAATGTTTTTTAAACAATAAAAATTCACAGGACAAAGTATTTCATTTGCCCTTCCAGAAAAATCTATTTGCTACAGCTCTAGGAAAAGTAGGGCTAAGTGATAAAATAAAGTCAGATTAATATTCTTTGTCCTAAACAAGATTTCGTCAAATAAGCAAGAGAGAAAACAACTGAAGACATTTTTATGTGGAAGAAATATGACATATATTGGCATATTATACAAAATAAAACTACCAAGCAAAGTACATATAGTAGATTGTATAAGTAAATCCTTTAGAGCTCACACTGGCATAAAAGGTACAGCAGACAAATTTGTATATATATATATATACACACATATAATACAGGCAGACTAATATGACAACAACTAAACAGTCATTAACTTTATTCAAACACACAAAATAAACGTTTTCAAAAACAGAAATTCAAATTTTACACCATATTCTGAATGTAAACATATTTAATATAATGAACAAATAAACATGATCTCTTGCTATACAAATTTACAAAGAAAAAAAGCCATGACTTATAAATATACAACAATTCCAACCATTTCTGTAATCCTTCCTTTGTAGTTCATATTCTAAAACAAATCATGTCTCGAACTTTGTTGATAGTGGAACTTTGTAGAGCAAAGAACAGAAAAGTTTGGGTCTGATGTATGTTAAAACAAAAAGCCCCTAAGCAAACTCTAGAATCTGCATGGGTGTCAATGAATTTCCGTTGTTTTATGTTAAAATGAACAGAAACTGTACTTGTACAAGATTTCTGAATACACTTCCAGATCTGCAAATATCAAAATGCTTATCCAAAACCTTGACCATTCTCAGGTAGTAATGAGCTCTTCTAAAAAGTTCTGGTCTCTGTGCCATACAAATATACCTGTATATTAAAATCATCTATAGGTTACACAAAAATAGAATACAAGATTACGATTGAACTATAACATTATATAATAGTCAAGGACGCAAACGGCAAGAGTTGAAATCACAGATTGCATGTTCTTGGACATAATACCGTTTCCAAAAAATATGTCATTAGTTAAGCAAACAGCATTTGGTAGAAAAAGGACTGTCAACATTTGGGCTCTTTAGTTTTCATTGTCAATCGAACTTTCAGTTAGCACAAAATCAATTTTTATCACATAAGAAGCACAACCATATACCCTCAAACACAATTCTCAATTTTAAAAATTTTCTTATGGTTACTACGATAAAACGGTATTGATTGATTAAAACAGAATAGCGGAACTGCAAACCTTACAGATCAATAAATCACAATATCTTACAATTACAATCGACACAATTTGGGAATATTTATTACAAGAACTTTCTATGAACATGTCATACAGGTATTGGGATTTAAGCAAATTATTAACAGCAGTTTAGGTCGAGAAATAACATTGATAGGAACATATACAATGACTAGATAAATGCACAATGATACAGACAGTATATATTTCAGAATTACTGGTTAGGAATACGAACATAGTTTTCAAACTTAAAGTAAGCAAATAAATTTACTCCATTTTGCCTTTTCTAGAAACTACCCTAAAGATAATAATCATATACATAGATAAACCATTAAAAGTGGGAAAGAAAATACTAACAATCACAGTTTAGAAAAATAAGTTGAGACGAATCTCCCTATAATGTATTTACCAAAACTTTGACTAAACTTTCTAGGATAGAGGATTATACAAAGGGGTCTGTGTGGCTAATTTAGAGCTCTGGTGTCACCATGGTAACAGCAGGAAACAATGGTAACAAAACAACACAATGGTAACAATAATACCACCATGGTAACTTAATGCCGTCTTTGCATGCTATCACAGATCGTTCAGATAGATTATGCAGGGACTTCAAAGACAGCAGAACACGTACATACTGTGTGTATATGTGGGAAAATAAAGACAATTTGAAATTACTGATATCACATTATTCTAAAGAGCACAGAGTAAAATAACATTCATCAACTCCAAATTAAGAGGACAATGGAAAACAATAAGAAATGTGGAAATACATTTAATTTTACCCTTTAGCGACACTTTACAATTTAATTGATATAACAATAAAGCAATACAGGATGGATGTGTCTGGGAAAACAAAGGGGAAAATAACAGAAATTTGTTTACTGAAACAGAATGCTGGTTCGACTAGAGTCTCTGAACTTTTATAGCATGTTGATAATGTGTCATATTAAATAAACTGATAACACAAAGAAGGAAAAAGACTACCAGTTGCATTTGTATTTATAGAAGTTTTATGGTCATTGTGTAGACATAAATTTAGAATTGTGTTCATTTACAAAACACTTACATATGAAATTGCAAAGGCTATATGGATGCAAATATTGACTAAAATGTACAAGTCTTAAAGAGATAGATATCACGTCTATAATCAATCACTCTTAGAATAAATAGAAATTTTAAGGAACTGTTTATTTCACACCAGTAAAATTTTGCAACATCATTTCCTCAGCAAGAAGCCTATTATTTTGGGTAAGAGGGGAATTTCACTCCTGGTACATTGAAACCATTATTTATCATATCGACTTATCCATTTTCTAGATCACAAGTTAGAATGTCTTTGCTCTGATCAATGGATGTAAACTGTTCTAAAGTTATACAACCAAACTTGATATTTGTCTTGAACAAGTTTTGGTACAAAAGCTAATTTGAAGAAATCTCAGGACTCACGATGAATAATTTCGAGCAAATTATTGTCTTATATTCTACTGTGTATTCTTGCTCATTGAAACACTATGCTACTAACATAAATGCGTTAGTTCATACCTCTTTGTCACATTGTCAAAAGGCATAACAAGTGTTAGTATTACATGTTTTAGGAAAAGCAAATAACTGGGACGACGAACTCTTTTCAAGTCTAACCTTGTTCTGAACAGATTAAATATTGTAAAATAACAATAAACTTTACTCTATTTACACCTCATGATTGGTTAAAATGACCAAAGGGCCAGTTCTTACAGTCTAAAGTAACAATAGTTTTACGCTTTTGGGATAGTGTTAAACTACTACAACTTGGAGTTATAAAAGAACAACAAACCTCGGAGTTACAGGATAGCAGATTGCGGACTCCCTGAAAACAGAACCACATAAGGTATAATACTAAAACAAGAGTACTAACAATTCAATATGTGTAGTTCTCTTTAAATAAAATTGTATTTTCTTTACACTTTTGTCATTCACAAAACTGCCAGCTTTGTTGTAAACATCTGAATTGCAGTGCAATACCAATTATAATTAAAATACTTGTCTGAAGTCCAGTGCAACTCAATTCCCTTGTTAATGTGATGACAAGGAGGATAAATGAATGAAATCTATGACATGTATGAACAAAGAAAAATATTTCCTTTGAATTGGTATGTATTGAAACTTCATGAACAAGTTTTGTCATTATTTCCAAATTCCAATGTGTTTGAATGAGTGTCAAACTTACTTCCAATGTAAAAGAACATGTCATTTGCCATTATAAACATTTAGTATTCATTTTAAGTCATATTCAATTCAAATTTTTGAAAGAAATATCATAAATCCACAAAACATTGTTTAGTAAAAGTACTTTCTATGGTAAATATGTTAAAGATGGGAGTATATGACTACATAAGCTGTATGCTGTGAGCATGCTACATGTATTCATTATAAGTACTAAATCTTCCCAGCACCAAGAAAAAGATAGCAAAAACATCATGCTATGAATTACTTCCAAAATCCAGACTGATTTATCTAACTTGATTTAGGGAAAGAAACCCCCCATGAGTGCGTCACATTCATGTATTTGCTCCAGCTGTGATTTGTCCTAGGAGTACCACTAATTTAGACTGAGTCAGGTGTCATATTTATAGATGTCTTGTGACCATTCTCAAAGTCCATCAGTCATCTTTCAAAACTGCAATTGAGTACAAAAATGTCCATAATTGTCCATAGTGGTATCAATTAAGCAAATGTCTGTACAAAGCTGGACAGCAGGTTCAATATGTTACACGAACCTGCTACTTAAAGTGGCTTTATGGCAGACTTTCTTTTAAGTCATTCACATGACTGATTGATTGATTCAGCGATGTCTAACACATTGCTCAATGGTAGCCTACTCATAGGACTCAGCACAGGTTACAAAAGAACCTAACATCATTAGAGAATTTGTTACAACATACAAGTACATGCAGTTATTCCCATTTACACAAACCATCACCAAACAATTACCAACATGGCTGCTTTGTGAATTTGTTAATATTGTCCTGATAATATCACCTAAACATGCAATAAGTATGCTAATGACAAAATCATGCAATACAGCTATAAGCTACTCTGCTGAGACGCATGGCCGTGTTTTTTTGCCAAACACTTGAGCGCAATTCCAGAAAGACATTAGACGCACAGCGGTCACTCGCAGGAAGCGCACTTAACAAGAGTCCAGAATCAACCTGCACAATTTTATTTAACTTAGCAAACCCATGAAATCATTCAACTAATTATTAGCCCCAATAAAAAACCTTCAGCCAGTGAAAACATTGCCCCTTCATTTCAAAATGAATCTGGCAGATTAAAAAAAAACAAAAAAACATGACACAAGTGAACATTTCAGTGATCCAAAAATCCTTAATGAATAAGAAGCGTGTTGATGATATGTGTATCAAACCCTTCCCATGATTTGTCTAGATGATGGTTTCCCGGATCTCTGTATCCCAAGATGATTGTTAATAAAAACCTCTTGAAGATGCTACAAAGCGCTTACCAATGTTAACCACTGATGCAATTCGGCTTGGCATGCTCAACTAATGTTTAGAGCAGCTTTTTGTCCATCTGAATAGTACACTCCATGCCCTTTAGCTTTCTTCAGGTGAATTATTAGTTTATTGTCCCAGTAATGAGTCCTCCTAGAAATTGGATGGCCATAGATTTATCAAAATCACAGGGTTGCAATAAAAACCTGCCATTGGAATGGCTGTATTAGAACAGGCCATTCACAGTGTTGTTCAGTGTAGAAACAGGCTATCTGCTGGATTGGAGTAGAAAAAGTCTATTTGCTGGTCCAAAGTAGAAACAGGTCATTTGCCGGGGTACCCAATGTAAAAACAGGCTATTTGCTAGGCTGAAGTTGAAATTGGCCATATGGAGGGTTGCAGTAGAAATAGGCCATTCACTGGGCTACTTCATGTTGAAAAAGGCAATTTGCTTGGCTGCAGTAGAAATATGTGGGAGCCCATCTTTCCATATGATTAGTGAGCACTGCAGAAGAGTGTCCACATCATTTTATCTCAGCCTTGTTTGTTGTTTTCTTTATCTTGTTTAGGTCTAAAGCAACATCTAATGTCATTGAGTTCTTGTGGTGAAAGCATCAACTCCCATCTGCTTTAAACAACAGCTAGTCTTGATACACTCACTCATTGTACATTCACCATTTCACCTGATGATCCACTATTGTTTTAGCCTTCTTTATATCAGCACATCAAAACAAATTTTTATGTCATATCATTTTCCTAACAATACATGTGTACTATCAACATTCTGCTAGTAAACATGTAACTTTTAACTCACAGCAATGTCAAATGTTATATACATTGTTAAGATATAATTCCATTATAACAGTCCCTTCTGTTTTGTTATATTAACAATTGCCTATGCACATCACTGTTTATCACCAGCCAGTAAAAAGTGTAAAATTGAGCAGTGCCCCCCTCCCCTAAAGTGATTCCTAGAGTACAAAAAACTGTGAGAGCAATGATTTCCCCCTCACCAACCTGTGTATTACATTGAATTTAATTTTGTCTATTCATCTCCCCACCTGCTCATAATTTTGCTAAATTAATAGACTTGGGTGAGATTTGTCATTATGCTCTCGTTAGTTTAATCTTCGAATAGAGTAATTACATTAATAATAACACAATATTCTTTAAGATAAAATTACATGTAGTGTTAATTAAGGTACTACATGTGGATTAAGTAACACAATAATATTGATTGATTGATTGATTTATTGGTGTTTAATATCGTCGTTAAGGATATTTCACTTATATGACGGCAGTGTATTCCAACATTAATTGACACTAGCAGAACCAAGATGTGAAACACTTCTATACTATTGGAAAGTTAATTTACCTCCAGTTCTAAGTAGAGACAGCATTGCTACTCTTCAAATAAACTGCCCTTAGCCAGAGAGCCACAATAATAAAGAAGATTATAATGATAGAAGTTGAATTTTTAAGGCAATATTGGCAGTTAAAATAATTTTCAAGTAACTTTGATGAGATGAAATTGGATCTTCTCAATATTTTGACTTTTAATCCACTGTGAAAGATATATTACTGACTTGATTCAAATCAATTACAGACACTAATTGTAGTTTTACTTAGCTTACTGCAACATCTAACTTATATGTTAGTTGACTTTCTTTTAACTTTACATTACAAGTCAATAATACATACACCAAATGGAAAAGACATAGGTAAGAGAGTGTTAGCGATATTGTTGTCTAAATATTGAAAATTATTTTACTTTATGCAGATTATTTTCAATATATTGATTTGTGCAAATGCGTGTTAGTTGAAAGCTTTGTGAAAAAATGTAGAACGAAAAATAAAGTGCAATTGTAATTCCTTTTTTCTTTGGTGCTTCATATGAATGCCTTGAGCAATGTTACTTCTTATGATTTCAAGATACATTCTATTTACTTCCAAAACACATGCCCAAAAAATATAAAAAGATAAATGCATATTATACGCATACTCCAAACATTCTTTTGTCACATACAAACACTGAAATCAAACCATGTTACGTTTTGAAGAAACAGTTTTAAGCCCTACATTTGGATGCATAGAAAAGTCACAAGTGAAATTCTATTACAGAAAACATCCACGTCATGCCAAATCACAGAGCAGGAATAAACATATACAAATTAAAATTTGGACTGGTTCAACATGCAAGCATAAAAGGTTTCAATTTTGAATGACTTGTTTGAAAACTCAACACAAGAACCTCACTTTATAAGTCTCTCTTCTTGATATAGAAGTATCAATAAGTGTTCGTAACTGATTTTGAAGTTTCAATGTAGCTTTATATTTAATCTTTTACAATTTTTAAAAAGTTAACTAAAGTGTTCCAAAAACTTGATGCATGTTTTACAGAATAATTCCTTCCTAATTTAAAAAAAAAACTGATAAAAAAACAACAACTATATGCAAAACGTAAAATTTCAAATTGTTCTTCCTATAAAAGTTTAACTAGAAACATGTGCTACAGTACTAGTAGAGGAAATTGCTGGCATAATCTGAAGCAGGCAATGGCCCTTTTTATATAAACAGACAATGGTGTTCAGAAACAGCGAAAAAAAAAATCTAAAGTACAAAATCTTTCACAGTACAATCCATGTACAAGGAAAGAAAAGTGTAACTTACGAAATGACATCAATGAGAAGGGACTGTAAAAAACATACAAGCATACCAACTGATTTCTCGGCACATTTAAAAACAGTAAAGCTTCACAACCTGTATGCCTTATGTTTAAGAACTGTATCATGTTTCTAAATGTCAAATTAAGTATAAATAAGATGGATGGACATACATTTTTTACAGCAATATTTTTGTCACAGACATAAATTCACACAGCAATAAATCCTTCCAAATTGGATATAATGTAGGATTTAATATGCCAGCACCATGCTATAAGACTCAAAAAATAGATTAAAATATTGACTTTGAAAATTTCACCCAAATTTCTAAGCAGATGGACAGATACATTTACGACTTTAAGAATATGTAAATAAATACAAGACTAGTTAGATTTTTCTCTTCCCAAGTTTAGCACAAATGTAAAACTCCACAATGTACATGTATGTATATCACATGGACTTTGCTAAAATATTGAACGATACTTCTAAGAAGTGTAGAAAAGATTTATAATGGATGGACTGGGATATTTTTCTCACAACTCTGATACTAGTGATATAACACGTGTTGATTAATACTAATAAGTTCCAACATGGCTTGCTATAAACTACTTTATTATGCTATAGTGTATATAGCTTGAGCCTTTTCGGTTTAAATATATATAAGTTAAGAATTTGTGTAAAGAAGGGTACAGTTAAATAGTATTGGTGTTATTCTAGATTTAGAAAGAATACACACCATAACTACTATAATCAACTACAAGCACTACTATAATCTACTACAGGCACTTACCTTTTTATAACTAGTTTACAAGTTTTCTTATAATTTTTTAGAAACTTTTTTCCAATTCATGTAGTTTATCCAAATGTTGTTTTTTTGGTTTGTTTTTAAGATAAAAAAAATTCTCATATTTTTTTCTAACCATGGTATTTTTGTTGTTTTGGATTGGCATATTAGAAGTAATCCCAATTTTACAAATACAAATCAAAAATAAATAATAAAATTAAAATTAAAAAAAAATGCAAAAACAAAATAATAATAACCAAATAACAAACAAAAGAATTCCTAACATTAACAAGATAGAACGAATGAATATTGAAACTTGAAAATATAAACAAGCACAATAACGAAGTTATTTTACAAAATTTACAACATATATTTACTATTTGTTCATAATATTGCTAAGTTTGAAAGCTTAAATTTATTTGATTTGATCCTTTATACATCATACATATTGTGAAGAAATTTACGTAGAACTAAAATAAAACCTATGTTAATGGCATGACGTCATTAACTGCCTGAGCTGCAACTTGCCTATAGGGCAAGCTTAAAGCTGTTGGTTAAAGTAACAGTCTCCTTAATGACTTTAATACTTGTATTAAACAGGTAAATTTATTTCTGGCAATGTTATCAGTCATTCCAATTCGCTACAGACATCCCAAAGAAAGACTCTGTATAACTAAAAGCACTCACTGATTGTATCACTGATTTATACCTTATATGTGAAAGCACTATATGCAAGGACTCTAAAGACCTAATTGAACCTCATAATAATTTCATTCTTTGTTTCAATATTTTAAAATTGAATCTCCAAATTCAGGTTTTATTTGAAAACAATTTTGACATCTCTGACAAAAAAAGAAAAACAACAACTGGTTTATGGAAAACACGTTTTCCAATAACGCATTCTTTACTTTCTCATTGTTGTAGAATTGACAGAGCAGTTCTATCTTGAGCAAATGCCATTCAGGTGATTTATATTAAACTCAGCGTATCTATTTTCCTTTGAAATATTTGAGCAGTTGATTAAGTTGGTTGTATTATGAAAGAAAGTATGATTCTAAATATATAATATATACCAGCTAGAGTTGGCTTGTTTTGCTAGGATTGATAGGTTTGGCCCTTACACTTAAAATGCAGCTTAAATGGGAAATAATCCGTCCATTGTCATACAAAGCAGATTGTAGGAGCTATGGCCTTAATAACAGACTTCTTACAGCAACTGTTCCCAACCACAAACTTTTGTTACACCAGGCTTATGCATGTGTTATAATACTATATATGTAATTAAAAGTCAGCATTAGAGATAATTGGCTAAAAGGCTATACAATGTAGACATGTATATAAGTCCCAGTAAATAATGACCAAAGCTCGTCAAGTATCTAAAGCATATAACTTTGAGCTCTCAAGCATTGAAGATTGATATTAAGACCAATGTGGTAATAACTAATCTAATAAACCTTTCTTTTCAAAAACTATATTATAGCTTATGTAAAAATTTGGACATTGGGAATGAATGATTATATACCCTTATTATGATACCATACACAAGTTTTATCTAAAAAATTGAATAATAAATGTTTTGACATCTGTTTAGTGTATGTTATGAAATTCAGTAAATTTATAGCTGTGCATGCATGGTTAACTTTAAAAATCATATGGTGTTCCAAAAAATCTAATATAATTTAATACGGCATAGCATTACAGGAAACCATATTAATGTTTATTTTGTTAAATAGACCCTCAGTCAGCTTTTTTGCCATTGTAAATAATCTTCACTAATGAAGTCAATAAATATATTCTATGTTTACATATGTACAAATTTCGCCAAGCTAGAGATGCGTCTCTTCTGATAACGTATTTAAAGGAGGTGGTGGGGGAGGGGGCGTGGGCCTGGAAAGCCGCGCTGTACCGCTGCGAAAACTGTTAGAATTAGAAAGCTTATCCTGTGGCGCGTGTGTTAGTATAGGACTGCCTTGAGTTTCACCGGCCTGACCTGGAGGTGAGTTATCCTCTGATGGGGGTCGAACACTGGTGGGCACTGCCCCACTTGATAGAGATCTCTGGTGGCCCTGTACTACCATTAACTTCTCCTGTGAGGGTGCTTTAGGTCTCTCTGGTAGTGAGGGCTTATCAGGATGGATGTGTGGCCTATCAGGAGGTGGACCCAGTGGGCGAGCCGGAGGCAATGTCTTACTCTTTTCTTGTCCATCATCATCACCTGACATACTAGTGTTACGAGGGAATGTGTTTGCCTTCTCAGCAGTAGGATGGACCAGCGGTCGATCTGGGGGAGGGCGAGGAGCTGGCTTCTTGTTAGCTCTCCGTGGAGCTTTAGGGCTGCTGCGAAAAAAAGAAAACAGACATAGATGAACATTTTTGAAAACAGACTCTGTGGCATCATGTGTTCCTTTGCAGGAGTTTTACTCCATACTTAAAGTTAAATCACTCATATAGTGGTGTGCTTGCTTAGCAGTGAAAAAGTACCCATGAAATAATTGGCAACCCTCTGCTATTGCATTTGGCATTGATCCAATTAAAAGTCCAACAAATAATTTTGAAGACATACTTTCCTCACACAACTCTTACCTGTCCAATGATGAAGGTGGACCCATACCCAGATTGCTTATTGTCATGGGCGGAGTTGTGTTGCCACTGGTAGGCGGGGTTTGCGGGGCTGTGGTGGATGTATTTGATGTTTGTGTTATCAGTTGCTGTGACGATGTGACAAGTGTGGTGACAGCAGGAGAAGGCGGTTTCTGAGGGTGGTTGTTTACCACCTCATGCTCCGCCTTCGGGGAGTGGCTTGTGGGGAAAGGAGACGTCATTGGTAACACCCCTCCAAAATCTATATCTGTTGTCAAGAAATATAGACAAAAAGACACACCGTATTATAACATTCCATTCAACAATTTGACCAATATCAGATGGATACAATTTAGATAAATGTCTGAATTTAATTATATATGATGTGAGTAAAAGTATCTCAATAGTCTACAACCAATCTTGCCTGGTGCCAACATGTGACAAGAAAAAGGAAATCATAATATGACAAATTACGAAAAGTGAGATATACATGAAAAAGGGCAAAAAATACTATATAGTACCTTCCTTGTATAAAAATACCCATGCCATTTAAAAATTAAAACAGCTACAAAAGACTATCTGTATTGTCAGATGCATCCCATGCTTTCTACTACTGGTCCAGTTTTAGCTATTCATATATCGAGCACTAACTGTTAAATTCTTAAGGTTGCAATATCCCATCTTGTTTATTCTCTGCTGTATTGAGGCAAAGAGGTTGACATAAGAAGGGATATGAAGACATGGATATAGCTTACTTTTGATCACAGTGCAATCAGTTTTTACACATTGTCAGTCCTTTTTTTTTAATAAACATGTCTTCCAAAAATACATGCTAAACAGGATTGGATAATTTTTATGTTTGATAAAACAGGAAAGAAGTGATTTTCCCTAAACAAAATTGAAAAGACATCATTTTTTTTTTACTATAGTTGATGACACACAACTAATAACTTATGCAACAGATTTTATCTGATAGTTGATAGACATAGATCAGCATAGATAATGGGATGGGATACACTCATAATATGATATTTATGGTTGATAGATAAGCTAAATATGTAACGGTTTGAGCTGTAAAGGCTGTATCAAGAAAGCTGTGCAGCATATTAAACTATTATGGCAGATCCTATATAAAAAGCTACAATTATGTAAAGTTTGAATAAACGAACAGAGAAAAATTGGAATATAGTTATAGATAATTCAACTGGATATTCCCCAAGTTAAACATTTCTGATGAAACCTACCATATATTTGTGAAAATCAATCACACTACTACAGGAATTGATTAAATCGGATGAATCTTCTCATGCACTAGATAATATTTTTGTGTACAGAGAAAATCCAATGGGAGTCTCGCAATGTCAAATAGAGGACGATGCAGGCGGTCCTCTGATGTCAAAACGGTTGAGATTCATGGACTTTTTAGTAACGTCACAATGCAAAAATGTGCTTGACAACATGTAAAAGCTCCACTATCACGAATGCTCTGACATCAGAGGACCGCTTTGCGATGATAGAATTACCTCCCTTGCCAATTTCCCGGAGACTCCCATTCATTGTATATTTTTTATTGCATGGTTAACATGATCTAAATCAGACTCATTTTGTTGTTGTTGTCAGTGTCCAACAAACTCAGTTGGTCCCTTTTATTCTGAGGGCACAGGGGTTCGTCTGATCAAGTGATCTGTATTAAGTTCTTGTATGATCAGAAAACAAGAGGTCAGAAAAAGGAAGGTCAATTTATCCAAACATCTTCACACTTAGTTTCCGTTATATTTACACAAATTTGTTTTTATCTGGTAACTTTAGTCTTCTAACAGTTACAAGTGTTAAACCCCAGAATTTTTTCCTCATGGTTCGTGCTCTCTTTTGACTTCTGTATCACTATCAGGAACTCCAATTATCAGAACAGCTTTGATCTTTTTGAGAGGGGAAATGGTAAATCAACAACTGGAGCTACAACATGCTACAGAGAAATTTAGCAATTCAAGAACAACAAAGTTAATGTATGCTCAACCTGATGCTTGTTTGTGAAACATTTAACAATACACAAGGAGTGTACAGACTAGAGTCAAACACCCAACCTTGAATGAAAAGGTACTTATAATTTGCTTGCAGGTTACCTCATAATGTTCTTTATACTTTATGTTTATAAAGGCTTGACATTTTATGTAATTAAACACTTTCCCGAGTGTAAAGGTCTTGGGTGAGCTGCTAGACCTTAAATATTGTGCCAATTTTTTTAGTAAGATGATTGATTCATCCATTGGTGTTTTATGACACGTTTGCTTAATAGAATTGTCTCTCTAAATGCTGGTGTTTTTTGCTTTTAAACCCCTGGTTTAATACTATGTTAAAATTTATTTAACTTTTCCAATCCCATCTAGCCACAGCACAGGATAACATTGTACAGTGTATTTGATTAGTAGCATAGATATTGTTTGTTTGATCAAGCTTATAAGGAGTACGTACAGGTATTTCACACATATGACAGTATGCCAGTCTAATGGGCCTACCAGACCACCTGGCATCACCAGTACAAACTGACAGGATACAAGACAACACCTAGGCCCAAAAAACATGGCGAACAGACTAAATGAGCAAATTAACAGTGTGTGACATGCTAACAGTTTTTGCCCATATGGTCAATGAACCAGTCATTCCGCTACCACCAATCTGGATACAGTTATGTAACGGTTTTGACACTTTTATCTCCACATACATGGAAATACTGAGTGTTGAAATGATAAGTTTGGAATATGTGTATATATGTAACTACTGTAGCTACAGGTCATTTTCACACAGTAAACCTCACTATTAAGGGCTTCTGTTCTGATCATATAGGAACAAGTAAACAACGTCTTGATTCATATTCAAATTTCCTCAAAGAAAAAGGCCCAATCTGGCTACTCAATGTCATAAGACAGATACAAGCATGCCTGGAGAGTATCTTTAGTATAGCTCTCTCTTTTACTGGAAGACGACTAGAGGGGTCGTTCTTAGTTTCAGAAATGTCATCGTTTTAACAGAACTATGTCATCTTGGAGTACAAGAGTCAAGAATGGCAACATGTTTTTTTTAATGTTTATGTAAGCCTCGCTGGCAATTCAACAATGTAGATCCCCTGACGATGCCTAATTAAGGAATTATATCGGCTGAACTATGCTGTTTGGACTCATGTGTCTGTAACCTTGCCTGTAGTTTTATTATTCGCTTTGGGATGAAGAAACTTGTATTAGGCGAACAACAATCTATCAGAACACACATCATTAAAAATCATGGCTTTGTATAAAAACATTTTGTTTTGCCAGATGCAACTTTTAAAACAACTACATATTTGTATCAAAATTATATTTTTATGCAAGTTTCCATAAACTTCAACATTCAATAGTTTTAGAACCAATGATGTCACATGCAATCATCAAAGACAAAATAGCCCTTACATATTTTAAATGTTTTGATTTATTGGGTTTAACATTGTAATCATGGTAGATGTTTTTGTGTTTAACTGTCCACTCTACTTTTCCAAAATAATTAATCTGAAAAATCATGTAAAACCTGCCACCACGATTGCTAGATTAACAGCAGAAGCTACCATGCTGAGTAATAAACTCCCATAACATCTTTCTTGACCCATCTTTGAGAATTCCGGTTACTTGTCCAAACCATATGAATCAATAACAGACATTACAACTAAGGTTCCATGTGGCATATTACTGATTTGATTCTTTGTTTATTTGATCAAAATACTGGTGAACATTTTCACTCAAAATATGATGGTGGGACAGCATGATAGGTGAAGAAAAACTACTCTTTACAGCACTGACAATAAACACTTACAACATACATGATGATTGATTGATTGGTGTTTAATGCCATGATCAATGCTATCACACTTATTTGCAGTAGTTCTTTTCCAATAATTGATTGCAACATTATGATAAATTGATTATGTGAAGTATTTTGGAAAATGAAAATATACTTTAATCAAACCGCCTTTATAGCTGCTACTTTATAAACACAGGACACATTATGGTACAATTTGTTCACTTCCCACAGCCTTATTACGATGGAAAACCGAGAAGAAACCTCATAACAACCACCTCCACGATTGCCGGAGCCACAACATGTGACTCGCTCATATACCTCATGGTCGACAGGCAGACTCAATTCGGTGAACGGTAAGCAGGTTCAGTTTAGGAAGCACACTGGCTACCACTTAGCCCAGCCACGGGTCTCCCTTATATCAAAGGGTGTCGGAATAATAGGTAAAAGAAATTGCCCTCAACATAGTTGGCATCAAACATGACAAGACCCAAAACAGCAAGACAACATGGAATCAGCTTTCGGTGGCTCCTTAGTTATGATAGTAACCCGGCCAGTAGGTAACTCTGTTTAACCACCCACTATAAATAATGACAGCAATGTGCACACTATTGCATATGAGAATATGCAATTTGTTGTTCCGTTTAAACGTCATTTGTCTTGGCGCAATAAGTTGTGGAACAGGTTCTTCGCAGCTCTATTTATGCACATGCTTACCAATTCAGTATAAGTGACCTTGATCATGATGTGAGTCAACAAAAAAGTATATATAAGAATTCTAAGTTGATGAAATTTCCATTGATGTAAACTAAGTTAATATCTCTTATAGAGCTGTATTAAAGTCACATTAGGTGATCAACAAAAGTTAACAGGATTCATTCCACTTTCTGCTGGTACAATCTATATTACATCTGTCCTGTTCAGTCTTATGGCTGCACCCATAAGCAAACAAAGTACCATTGTGGAAGAATGGCCACAAGTCAGTTAGAAGCAAACAAAACTCACATGACCCATTACATGTATTTCTATGGCCATTGAACACAGCATTGAAATAGAAGTGAAAACTAAAAGACCATAACAACACTACAACTAGTTTTATGTACCAATATCCATCACCAATCTAATACCACAGTGCAGTGTTTGAGAGTCTCATCAATATACTGATTTCCACACTAAGGGAAATAACCGGCTTCAATTAACACACACACGTGATGAAGAAAAGTAACATTCACCATTGTTATTAAAATATCTACAGAAATATACATATATCATATTATTTTCACACAGAGTTAGCTAATAAATGTGCACAAACATGAAAGAAATGAACCAAAAAACTGGGAATAATAAAAAGTCATGTTTATTGCTTGCAATAAAGAAAAAAAATTTTATTACAAAAAATAGTTTTTTGATTAACTCAGGGACAGCCCAGATGACAAATGACAGGGACACGTCATATCAGCCACAGGTCCACTACAATCTTGTCATGCACCAATTACCAGAATAATGCAGTTCTCTACATCAGTAAACATGAAACAAACAACATGCGGAACCTTATAAGTTCCAACAGAAGACTATCCAAAACCATTGGGCTATTTCAACAAGTCATAATCATACATAGAGAGCCCCTTCCAATAGGTTGGACAATACATTATGGTGAGGGGAGATAAGCCACAGGGTATGATGTACATATCACAGCGCCACCTATATGTAGAGAACCACAGCAGAAAAAGATTGCAGAAAGCGGTGCAGTGTTAGAAGTGTTAATGTTGGTCATCCAATCCACCACACTGTTAAAGGTCAATAGGAGTATTTGATTCTAGATTAGGCATCCAGGGTGAGGGCTGGAGAGAAGCTATGAAAGGCAGAATTCCTGATGTGAGAACAGCCCGGAGAGAAAAGGGAGTATGAGAAAATATCTAACCTTGAAGCTGGGATGAGCCAGGCCCCATACCTCCACCAGATGGATGTGTGGTGCCCCCCTTAACTGGGCCCCCGTTAGTGTTCTCCGCATCTGGGCCATGGTACTGACCATCCCACATAGCTCTCACTTTAACCATGTAGTCCGCAGGCTGATTTCCACCCCCAAGAGCTTGCAGGGCAAAAGCTGTGCTGTACACATCTGAGTGAAATGCCTTTGAGGGAGGTATGGAAGGTATGGACCGAGAACGAGAGCTTTTAACAAATGCTCCAGCATCAAATACTAATGGAGTGGGGTTAGTCATGCTAGAGTTACTGGAGTTAGAGTGTGGTTTCTGGAAGCTATCTGAACCAGACTGAGCTGTCCCTGTTACAGAGGCTTCACTTTCATCAGTTTGAGCAATTAGTCGGTGATTCGCAAGGAGTCTGTCATCATGAGATTTAACAATCTCCGAGTCCGATACAGCATGTCCAACTTCTGTAAATGTTGGGAGTGAGGACTCCGGTCGTAGAGACTGTTCTGAGAGCTTTGATTGTGAAATGGGTTGCCAGCTTTGTGATTTTCTCATTTGCGGTAAGTTAAGGTCACCTCCTGGTGGCTGTGCACTTCCTCGAGTGGTTTTACGAAAGTCTAGATCTTCTGCAGAGTAGGTAAGGGAATAAAGATGAGTAAGAGCAGGTAACTGAGGCCAAAGCTCAGGAATAAACACACATACAAGACAATGCACAGAACAAAAGACTTACGACAGACAATGAAGACATAATTGATAATGGATAAAATGTCTAACCATATACCATAAAAATAATAATAAAATATGAAATTAAAGGTTTATAGAGAGGTAAACATTTTAACATGGGTTTGTAGACAACAGTTCAAAAATCGTGCATACACATATCAAGATGGGTGAATGAAAAAAAAGACCGTTTCCATCAAACAGGATACATGCTACCCAAGACGTTTTTATTATTCAAAGAATGGAAATAATTTCATTGTCATTTTTAGAGGATGAAAATGTCACTCTAGTTAAGAAAGTATCACAAATCAAAACAAAGTTATTAATAAATAGAGAGCAGTTATTGCTACAAAGAAAGAGTTCATCACTCAGTAACCACTTCATCACAGATATGCTTGAAATGAAATAAAGCGGTGTTATTGATGATACATTAGATCATATACAGAATGCTGGATTACTGGCCAGTTAGACCATTGACTCAACATAACACCAGTGATACATTATTTATCATTGTTTACAGTGGGACATTTGACACAAAAGATAACTTATTGACCCCAAAACAAAACATTGTTGGACCTTGGACATAACAACATAGATCATTTACTCGACGTTGAATCCTGGAATCCATGTCAGACCATTTCCCAAGCTGGAGAATTGGCTTATATGTGCCCATTGACTCAAAACTAGATTATTGACAAAATACATGGGTCATTGATACTGACCATAGAAGATGGTCCAGTGCTTAAATATTTATAGATTCCATAGTTTGCTTGGTTGATTTCATAACATTTTCCACTGCCTTCTGGAAATATTTTAAATGCTTGGCATTTTACTATGCAGGCAAAATTTTAACAATGCATAGTGATGGAACAACCATAGAGTGAAAACAACATAACCACAGGTGAAAGGTCATGACTGATGGTGAAATGCTTAACAAGGAATCAGTTCCTTAAACATGCTCATTTCATAATGCATTATTGTTTTCAAAGGCAGAATCAACTTTGCTTATTTCATCATCAACTCCTCCAGCTATGGATACTACATTATTGACAAATTGGACATGAGAAAACGAATGCCCACTGATCATTTACACTGGATCTATTTGTTCATATACAATAAACTGCCCGGAGATTATTTCTGACAAAACAGGCTACCTCAATGGAGTTATTTGTTTGTTTGGGGTTTAACACTGTACTCAAGGGTATCTCACTTATCTGGTAAAAGATCTGGTTCACTTCCCACAGTTCCTTGCTTACATAGGGTGAATAACCGAGAGGAAACTTCCCCTTTCACACACACATATCCCACCCAGACAAATACCTACCCATACCAATACCACAAGCAGATTGATACCCAATCCAGACCAACACCCCACCTAAAGCCCTTCCCTAGCCAGATCAATGTTATACCCAGACCTATACCCAATCCAGACCAACACCCCACTTAAAGCCCTTCCCTAGCAAGATCAATGTTATAACCAGACCTATACCCAATCCAGACCAACACCCCACTTAAAGCCCTTCCCTAGCAAGATCAATGTTATAACCAGACCTATACCCAATCCAGACCAACACCCCACTTAAAGCCCTTCCCTAGCAAGATCAATGTTATAACCAGACCTA
>JAVFBW010176795.1:0-10869 GCA_034783835.1 Mopalia ciliata
CATACGCCGGTAAATATACTTCCGGTGAACACAATGTAGGAATTTAATGCATATTCATATATCTCTCCCGGTCGAGCCTAGTGATGATATTGTGACAAATGAAACCACGCGGGTTCGGTCGAATTGAGGGTGACTCCTGGTACCGTTCTGTCTATTTCCTAAATAATGGGGTTTCTTGGCAATGAGCGTTCAGAGGCTGTGTCACAAAAACCGAAAGAAGAAGAAAAAAACACAAAACTATAACAAAACGAAATGGCACAAAGCGCAATTGACCAGACTGTCATGGAGGTTTCATGTTTTATGGTTATCCTCCAGCAATCAGATATCCAATGTATATCAGATATACTGGCAATAGACTTGGGAAAATATTGACTTAGCGGATCTTGTCTTGTCTCGCAAGTTCCAGCCAAAATGTGAACGCTTACGGTCGCTCCAGCATGCTACTTCAGTGACCGGTGAGATGGCTTCAGACAGAAAACAGGGTAAGTTACCGTCTTTTGAGGAGAAGGAAAATGCAACCAATTCCATAAAGACGTCAGTGCGTTAAAAATAAACTTTACCCACTGGCAAGTAAAGACACAATTGTTACGCTTCAAACGGCCATTGGGGGGGTTGTGAAAAACTCAGGCAGGCCTGCATCGAAGGGTAGAATTTAAGAGCATGTGATCAAGAACAAATCAGCGGAGTACTGTGGTTCTTTTTTACGCATGTGCATAACAGATTGGGCGGTTAATAGTATTGATTCCATTCACGTCAGAGCTATCGGTACAGGTACGGAAAAGTCTTAGGATGTTCCGACATGTTGATACCAGCAGCTTCGCTTACGGGCAGGAAAAGGGCCGAGCGCAGTCCCAACATAACCCCCTCGATATCCTCGGAATCTTAAGCGTTATACTCGGGTCAATATGTGTTTTCATCGGAAATTAAAGGTAAAACAAGGGGTGTAGACGTACAGCACAAGCCCTTTCAGAATGGTTGTTGGATTGTTTGGCGTTTAACGCCACGCGTAAGCTTATTTGACTCATCATATTAGAACGCGTTCGCACAATTCTTGAAGTTAACCACCCTACACGGTAATACATAAATACAAGACAGGAGAATCATAGAAGCAATACAAAGACATCAAAACGGCCCGGCTTCATGCGGCCTCTTATAGCTCCGAACACACAAAATATTTATTTGATTGGGTTTAACGTCGTACTCACTTATATGACGACGTAACAGCCTAATGGGTGAAGGAAACCACCTTCGACACCACAGGCAACTAACAAAGACAAGACGGGACAAATACAGGACGCAATAGACACCACAAACAGATCGGCTTCCTGTTCCCCTTCATGTGGGGAGCACCAGGGCAACATGAAACTCCCTCCAACCACCCTCGAGCGCACAAAGGAAACTTGAAACTTCGTCCATCCGCCCGGAGAAATAAAACATGTTAACAACACCGGTAGGTCAGAGTCAATGGCATATCGCTTATTAAATTTATTTTCCACCGAATGTACAAATTTGTAATATATGAATAGCATCGAAGAATATTAAAAGTGTGGTAATTAGGAAATATAACAGAGGACAAACTTTATTATAATGTCTTGATACTTTGGCTTATCCCGCTTATAAGACACCGAAGCGCATCTTTTGTTTATACATTGAAAGATAAAGTTAGCTTCTTGTTCAAGCACTATGTTGAATGTTAACCCTGGGTAAAGTGACGCCACACCATTGTCACAAATCTTTCTGATCTGATTATAGCAACCTCTATCTACTCGTATCGATGGTTTACAGTTCAGTAATGGCCCAGTACTATATACACTGAAAGAAATTCCACAAGCAACTGTTTGAAGAAATTCCGGAATTTGAAAGGGGTATATGAAAACCATCCTGTGTATAGTCAGTGGAAATTGACTTTGTTTGATTGGGGTTTTACGCCACACTATAGGTTGTTAAGCCAATCTGGTTATGCTTGTTAGTTTGATTGGGGTTTTACGCCACACTTTAGGTTATTTCGCCCATCTGGTTATGCTTGTTAGTTTGATTAGGGTTTTACGCCACACTATAGGTTTTTTCACCCGTCTGACAATGGCAGAAGAATATAATTATTTCTTTGCTTAATTCTCTAAATTTGGATAAAAATATGGACGAACTCTAGACGGTGTTCATGGAATAAAAGGAGCTAGATACCTATCCTATCTCACGAGTAACAAAATTGACACTAATATACTAGACACATATTCATAATGAAGGCGTATTCATCAAGTGGTTTGGAAAAATATAAATCTGTCTACACATGATTAAACAAAACTATACATTGGGACTGTTGATAAAACAAATATACAGAACAGAATTTTGCATGCTTTACAAAGTGACAATAAATATAATTGTTTGTATCAATAAGGGGAACATTCTTTTACTTATATCAAATTTGGTTCAGAAAATCGTTTGTTTGCAGGACTGGGGTTTCACCCTTTCTCGGGGTTTATGCAATCCACTACCTGCTCGCCGCCAGCAGAATGGCAGAAGAAAACCACATTGGACGTTAAGTGTAACAAAACTATGCCAATACTGGACAATCGAAAAGTCAGCTTTTTCTTGCTCTGAGAGCAACAGGACAAACAGGAAGCTCACGTCAACCACCTGCTCCCAGACCCACGTTTGGTTTTTTGTTGATTGGGCTTTAGCATCGAATTTAAGTTTTTTTCTCTTCTAGGACTCTACCAGCATTATGTGTGAAGGAAACCACCCGTAATGCCACTAGCAACAAAAAGATGACAATTACAGGGATAGGACATACAAAGGTTGAGAGCACCGAGGCATAAAGCTCCCTCATATCAGCCCTGAGGCCTATCGTGGAAACAAACCAATGTCATGCAGTCTGGCACGGAGTTACCATGGTGGTAAGATGTGGACCCTCAACTGTCTTATTCTTCTGTCGGTTTGATACCAGCCTCTGTTGGTCCTGATTCTTGAATGAAGATTGAATTCCTAGATATGAAATTATACGCTCTATCTACACGAATGTCATTGACGATATTGTAACACTCGTTAATCTTTTAAAAACAAACTCGTTTGATTAGAGTCTTAACGCCATACTTATAGTCTTTTCATTCATATGCTGACTAGCCACCGCACTGGTAGATGGAAATCACTCTCTATAGATGCAGAGTTCAGTATCTCTGATCATCTATCAAATCATGTAGCCTTAAATACACTCTCTATGTCACTGACACCAAACAAAGATGAGAAAGGACTATCACATGTGACCAAATCGGCTTGTGCTCCCCTTAGCTCTGATAGCTCCAGGGTGAGGAAAAAAAATCCCTCCCTCCCAACTACCAGCTCCATTAAAAATAAAAAGAGAAATATAAATACTGGGGGCGAAAAGTCTTTCTATAAATATTTACATAATGTCAGATATAAAATATTCTCACAACAATATGTATTCTATAGGACTATATATATATATACAAAAATGAGTAGGCTAATTCGTCTATTCCTGGTTGAAGTAAATATTGCTTGGCCCATATATAAAGAAAATACCTCAACACAATTGGAGATGTTTCGTTTTCTCAACACAGATATAGTTGTGTTATGTATGATGAAAAAATGGCGGCAGAATTCAGAATTCCAGATAGATATTTAACATAGCTGAACATGCACAGATGTCCGTATGACGATTTGGGTACATAATTCATGTAAACAAAAGTCTATATAAAAACTTTCGCGAACTTCAACCCAAAGGATTTGCCGGTTTAGCTAGTTTATCTTGCAAATCGCGTATTATAGCCTTACATGAACTACATGCCACCGTATGGATTAAAAGCTCAGGTTATAAGAAATGTTTAAAGATTTCAATGCGTTTGTGATCGTTTGGCTGGTGGGGTATACCTTACTTAAGGGTATTTCACTTAAATAATGGTGGACTGGTGTAATCCGATAACCATATCCACACTAGCACAAATATAAAATGTGAAAATAAGTGTTTCTCAGATATCAGGAATAAACAGCTGAGCACAACTGTACTCTGGATTAACTGCCCTTAGCCAGAGGGCGTTCACCTAAATCAGTTCTAACAACTACCATCCTTCTTCACACAATGTTTGATTTCATTAATTAATATATAATTATAGTACAAATAGTGTTACAAATAATGGCTGGTGAACCCTTAACCAAAATAGTTTATGATTTTATCTTCAATATAGAACATTTTCACTTTGACATCTTTCGTTAAAAATAATACCCATTGAACACTTTCCATGGCATGATCTAGATAGCTGGTTAATTATTTGCAATTTCACAGGCCATAATCTAGGATGGTCATAATTACCTTAAATAAACTACTGCAATTATAATTTATAAACACTTCATTGAAAACAAAACTGAAACCGAATTCAAATTGATGGTCGTTTCAAGCAAGAAAGAGTAAGATTGAGTACTAGCTAACATTTGCCTTTCTGACCGCAGACCGAGTGGTGGTTAATGTTTGTTTGTTTGATTGGGGTTTAATTTCGTACTTAAGGGTATTTCACTTATATGACAACAGTCACACTGTTAGTTGCTTAAATACAATGGGAAACCAAGAAACCATGTTAAAATCACCCTTGAAGCCAGCACACTGTGTGACACTCCTATACCTGATTGTCCAAATAGAAACAAACCACGGAAACACATTCTAAAGTGATTACCATGCTGAAGGGCAAATGTTCCTCCACTTTTTAAGAAAAGACAACATTTCAAATGTGACTATAAAAATGTGTATATTAAGAGATCGCCTTGAACCAGACCTCTGACCCCCTCACCTTCAATGACATTATTTAAAAGCACTGGTTTGTTTTATTAAATGTAATGCTAGAGCGTATTTCACTTATATGTATATGATATTCCAAGAATAAAAAGCTCTATAACACTCAAGTACAATATGAAAAATTTACTCTGTTGAAAATTTTATCTTAAATTTATTAGAGAGTGAAATCTCAACTCATGAACACCTGATTTTTTTCAAACTATTCAAGCAACACAGTTTCAAAATTCAAACTATATATAATGAGCTATATATAATTATTGATGGGATGTAAACTTAAACTATATTATTATTAAAACATTCACACTATTCAAATTATATGTACAATCCTGTTTATAGTTAATGATGAACATATACTTTTTTAGTTAAAAACAAAAAAAAACTATCCATAGAGCTTTATGTACAGTATTACCGTTAGGGGCATAACAGTAACTATTTTTTGTCAATATAAGAGTAGAGTTAAGATTAAACTGATTAAGACTGATTAATTAGTGTTTTAGGCTACAAGCTGGTCTATGTTAAACTAGGTTTTACTATGCATTTCAACCATTGGCGGATAATTCATGTATAATGGGACTCTGCTTCCAAGCAATTGATTGGTTGCGTAGGAACTTCTACGCATCCAATCAGATATTGTGTTATTAATGGCTAGTGAAAATTGCGGTGAATGTAACTGTAAACCGCGGGAGTTAACTAGAACCTTGATCGTTTTATCCACCAGATGGTGTAGCTGAAACTCATTGTACATTAATTATCTGCCAAGTGTTAAAATGCATTGAAGCTCAGAATAGTAACCCTTGACTAGAGAAGATGACTTTCATGAACTTCATGCCATTCTTGACACTGTTGATTCATTTGGCCAAACAAATCAACACCAGCTTCTCTGTCTGCTAGACCAAGGGCTGAAGAAAACCAGCCTCCAAAAACACTGGCAACAAATAATCAGAAGGTAAGACAATCTAGATGTTAAACAAAGATGCAACTTCATGTGGCCTCTTTGTTCTAAGTGGACCAGGGCAACATGAAGCTCCCTAGAACACCTACAAACTGACTGGGTAATGCTTCATAAGGGGGTGTTGAAATTATGCTGGTTTAGGAGGTGTCAAATGTCCAAGTTGTTAGTGTGTGTAACATCAGTTCCTCAGGAGCCAATCAAAGCTTGCCTGCAGAATTAGACTAGATACAGGTTTTTGATTGGTTCGTCACAAACATCGCCCTCTAGCAGCCACTCTGGGTAAGGACTGTTTGATTAATTTGGCCAGTATGAACAGCTTTCAAAACGACAGCAGTAACAGTAGGGTAACATTTTGTTGTAGAACAGCAGCTTATGGAATGATTTCAGCAGACGAAATGTTGTTATTATTTTGTCTGGTTCAAGGTATTGCCCGTTATTATGGGAACAGCAAACCAATCAACTATGGATGGCGTCAGTACTTTGGACACTGATCAAACTTTCTGTCTGTTCACGATCCAAGTCTCTCCCATTGAGTCTGAAAATGTTAAAGCAAAACATAATAAAATAACATAAATAAAAATTAAAAAAACAAAACAAATGTCCTAACACCACACTAAGTAAGGTTCAATATGTTGGTCACGAGAAATGGATTTGCTATTATCGTGAAAAAAAAAAAAATCTAAGATGTCAAAAAAAATTGATTATACAAATTTTCTCTTTTATTTTTTCGCTTTTTTAATTTTTTTTTTACATACCCGATAACTTCTAGAAGTTGAGACACTCTTATGTTGGGACACAGAATATCACGTTACGTAAGACCCCTTGTGGTAAAGCCTATTTCTCTGTCCCAACTGCTTAAAAGTTATAGGGTAAGAGAAAATCTTTTGAACGTATTTAAAAATTCTTTTTACATATGAGAAAAATGATTATCATACACAAATAGAATGAAAAGTTTTCAATATATGTAGAATAAAGGTAAAATTGACAAAATGGCCAAACCCTACTTCTTGAATATATTTGTTAAAAAAATATTTACTGACTGGCTCTATAGATTTATTTTGAAAATAGCAGATTGATCAAACAGTTTCATTATAATGGTTGATTTGAAGTACTTTGGGCAATTAAGTCTAATTATGTCATTCCTTCAGAAACACCAGTAAGGTCGTCAAACACCCAAGTCGTCGTCGGGTGGTTGGATTTTGTTGGGGACATCAGAAACCATCAGGGTCCTGGGGCCCCTTATCAGTAACCTTAGCTCAGGCTTAGCTTTTATGGACTGTTTATTGGACTGATTAGAATTTTATGTAAATTCTATTTACTGGAATGCTGTGTACAGCTCAATGGTTCAACCCAGATCCACAAAACACACAGTCAGCTTGTTTGTTTGATTCGTGTTTAACATCGTACTCAAGGATATTTCACTTATATGATGACGGATTGTCCACTTCACATTGTACACAGCCTTATTACGGTGGAAAACTGAGAGGAAACCTCGTAAAAAAAAAACATTACTTGAGCCACAACATGTGACTCACTCATATACCTGATGGTCGAAAGGCGGACTTGAACCCGTGAACGGTAAATCAAAGCATGTTCAGTTCAGGAAGCTCACTCGCTTACCACTGAGCCATTGCCGCAGGCCACACAGTAAGCATAATAGGGTGAAATACAACCAGTAGAACTTAGACAACAAAGGACCCCCTAAATTATGAAAGACACTGACCGTGATGGTTTCATTCTGCACACACAGTGGAGTAACTTTTTAAGAGCCAATAGTACAGGATCCCAGCCATCGTAGTGAGAGAGAAGACCAACAGCGAAAAAAGAAAGGAATATTGGGATGCATCCCGCATAAAACATCCAAGTATGAGCTACCTGAACATAACAGAGAAATGCATGAGTGATTAAATGATTTTGATTGACTGATTGATTGATGATTGATACCTTACTCAAGGGTATTCCACAAACAACAGTAAACAGTCACACACAAAACATGTAAGGTTGGATGAACATTAGCTTGAAAATCAAGCCCCTCTCAGGTGGCTCTATTCACTGACTGCACTAATTTCGTGAAAATTTCAGCACAGCTGGACAAAACAAACGCAGATCATGTTTTGCTACTTCCATCATAATATGTGACATGGAGTATTACAATAGCTGTACATGTATTGTTCACTCTAATCTGACGTGAAAGATTAAGGTCTAACTGGACCCTTTGGTAGATTTTCAAAACATGTGTTGTATTTAGTCTGTTATGAACAATATATGTATGTACTTTTGGAAAGCTTGAATACTCAGGATTACATATTTGTAAATGTGGTGAAAAATGAGTAAATGTCAACAGAAAAAAATAGACTGCATTTTTCATGGTTTATTTCTCGATTTGCAATAACCATAAGACTCAATAAATTAGTTGACTGAGTAGAATAGTCCTTGAACTACTAAACAGTGTGGCTCTTTTTTTAAATTTTGATAACGATCCGAGTGGATTATTTTTATCTACCCACCTTGGAAAGTCTTATAAAAATGTAAAATACAACTTCCAGAAAACATTTTTAAAAATCAAGGATGAACTTCTAAAAAATGAGGCACCGTTTACTAGATCGCATTATGCTTTTTACAATGATATAAATTTGGAGTTTCCAACATGAACATTTTTCTAGAAATATGCCATGGAAAATGTAGAGCTTAAAACTGAAGTACCAGAAATAGGCAAATAAAATTTAGACACTTGAACTAAAGGCTGCAGTTTAACTGTTTGTAATTAAAATTTCAATTTTTTTTTCCCAACAAAATATTTCATCCAAGTGATTACAAACATTTGGTTCATTTTGATCCCAAGGGGTCCAGCGAGACCTTAAGAGCAGACATTAAACACAACAGTAAAGTAAGTGCCTGGGTTTTTTTATTCCAATTCGCCTAAATATAGAAAATTCTGCTTATGAAGATGTTAGGCTAACTTTATTTTTAACCTGAGGGGAAGCTAATAAAGCCTTCACAACATGGTAAAAAAAAAAACTTGCTTTATTTATTTCCTTTGTACACAAATTTTTAAACAAGAACATTTTAGCCTCAAAATGGACAATCTTAATGGTTCTTAAAAACCAGAACATTTTAGGTACAGGTTCGTTAATGTACCCAAAATAGTGTACAAATAATACTCGAGTTTCGACAAGTGCAAAAATAACAAAATACACAAATGTAACACCCAAATGAAAGCAACAAAACCTCTTTAGGTTTCGCTAAGTGACAGGGCGCACACAGAAAGCTTATGACAAGCAACTGCATTAAATGACTTACTTTTTTCACAAGGACATCAGCAGCCATGTTGAGTGGAATGGTTAGACTGAGCCCCAGGGTAGCCACCAATGAGCTCGTTAAAAAACAGCCCCTGCAAATACAAAATCCTGGATCAGAATAGCAATGTCATAGGATCATTTAAAATACTGGCATTACGCTTGGTTTCAGGATCTGTCTGCACTTGAGATTGTGTGTTTGATGTAAGTACTTAAAGTGATTTCATTCATACGAAGATGTGCTGACCAAATAAGAGAAGGAAATCCTCATGTTAAAGAGTTGCTCCTTGGTTTGTTTGATTGGAATTCGTTGTCAAACTTTCACTTATATGATGACGGATTGTCCATTTCACACGATTTCTTGTTTAAATACCCTGGAAAACCATAAGGAAACCTAGTAGAAATCATCTTGCAATAGCCCGAGCCACATCATGGGATTCACTCATGTAGTTAACAGCCAGACATTACTTCCAGTTGGATTAGTCCACAGCATGAACAGCTGCTCGCCATCTGAGTTAAAAATTTGAAGTATATTTTTTCCAGATTTCATTCGTAACTAACTCAGTACAACTGACAGAATTGGTAATTTTTTTAAATGTTGGGGGGGGGTTTGACAACATGCTTAAGATTTTTTCACTAGTACGACTGAATGCCATACCAATCGGTTAAAGAAACAACCCACATGGCAACTGACAACAAACTCAGACAAGACAATCTACAGACATTATTATACAGAGCAGTACATTATTATACAGTTCCATGTTGCCCCTCAGTTCTTATAGCACCAGGGCAACATGAAGCTACCTCATAGCCATTCAAATACAAAATGTGATGTCAATAACATGTAATAGCTAAGTGATAACTGCCAACCTCTGACAGAAAAACAAAATGCTCCCTTCCAACCAACAGCCTACTGATAATCAAATTCACTTATTTTTTTATTGCCATGAAATACACTGAAATCTAAAAACATCAACCTCTTCCCAGTAACTGATAAAGTCATATATAACCCACTAAGATTGATTATTGTCTAACACCATATCCAGCACCGTCACTATTCTCTAAAGCTTACCAGACCCAGAGCAATTCGGATACGACCATTCCCAGCATGCCGTTCACACAGATATAAAGCCACTGCTGTCGACTCGGCCATTCAAATTCCTCCGTCCTTGTATAGTGAAGAATTAAAAAACCAGGCCAAATCAAAATGGCATTAAATAGACCCACAAAACCTGAAACAAAAATGGTGTTCACTGTTCAGAGTAAAATTGGATTTCACCGGTTTATGTTCACTAAATGGCTGAAAAAAAAAAAATGGAAAGCTCACACCCTTAATTAAAACTTAAAAATTAATTGTTTGTTTGTTTGATTAGGGCTTAACGTTGTACTCAAAGGTATTTCACTTATATGCGATGGATTGTCCACTTCACATGTCTCCTTGCCTTATTACGGTGGAAAACCGGAAAGAATCTCGTAAAAACCACCCCAGCTATTGTTGGAGCCACATCTTGTAAATTATCATATACCAGAGGGTCAAGAGACGGACCATAAAATTTTGTAAAAACCTTAAAAAAAACTCACCAAAAAACATGGGCAGATCTATTTTGTCTTCGTGGTTCACCTTTCTCCTGAGTACCACGAGGTAGAAAGCATAGAGGATTGCCCCTAGGAGTGCCCACAGTGCTCCCACGGGAATATCTAACCCCAGGGGAGTGTCTGACAAGCTTACTAAGACGACACCAGCAATACTGTAACAAAAACCAACAAAGAATTTATTTTTAAAAACAACTGTCATTTTCTTGCCTTAGTTTGGGTTATTA
>JAVFBW010176806.1:0-10869 GCA_034783835.1 Mopalia ciliata
GAAGAAACTTTGCACCCATATAAATACCTTTATATTGTTTTTTCTCGGGCCGGTTAAACAAAACCGTTGAAAGAACGCAGAAGTAAATAGAAATAATCTCTTCATGTCTTCTAAAGACCGCTTCGTCAAACTTTAATTGTTACATTCATATACAACAAGAATAATCCTCGTTTGCTTTGTTTTCAGCATAAAATAGTAATCTCACATGATTAAGTACATGTTATATGTTTTCGAATAAAATGATAGACCCAGAATGAACTATTGAAGACAATTGGATTTTTAAATATTTCGCTCTTCCGTTTCGGGCAGGGCACGGTCTGATTTCAATTTAAAGCTGGACCGGTGTCACTTTGGTTCGTATTTGTCATCCTCGGACAATTTTCAATTTGGTACGATTAGCACGCGTATAGGAATAATGTTGCTTGTTCGCTCTTAGAACTGAAATTAAAGTCGATAAAGATTTTTTCTCCAGATTTCCTGATATATAAGTGATATCAAGTCCGTACATTCAAATTAATAAAAAGTTAATTATACAAGTTCTGGATAACCTCTTCTGCAGTTTTGTGATAGAACACAACGTTTCGATACATATGCCTGTATCGTCAACAGGTGTAAATGGACTGAGAATGAGGAAAGGTGGAAACAATATACCAGTATAAAGTACAAGTTAACAAATCTATAATGTCCTAGTTCACAGTGTGGACCAAAACCATAGATAATCATTAAAAGGTGTTCAGCTCTGTATGACAGTAAAACAAAATTTTACCTATATTGACTAAATTTAAGCCAATTGAGCAAAAGGGTATCAAATTAAAATTTACTCTTGATGGCATAGTGTTAACTGCGTTGAATAACAAAAACTACTTTATTTTAAGGAACTGATATGGTGTCGCGCCAGTGCTACATGTATCAAGGAAACAACCCTCGGCGCCACTAGCTGGCAGCCAACAATGAAAAGATACAAGACAAGGCTGCAAAATATGCATGTTGCAATCCGAGATAACACTCCAGCTTCTCGCCACCCCTTATAATACAAAAAAGGTAGATGACAGAAGCTATATATACGTTAACATTCAATCAACAGCTTTACATAAAAAAAGAACTACTAAAATGTATCTAAGAGTTTGTCAAAATTGGACTCTTTAACTTAAAATAATTCGCCAACAAAAGAAACTGTCGAAAGAAAAATGTATATGACTCTAATTGGAAAGTTGGGAATATTTAATCCGACAACTGGATGTTGTAAATTTAACATAAAACAGTGTAACACGATTTGTTGGTTTGAAAGTAAATGTTTCTCTATACGGCAAGATCGTCCGAGGCTCCGACACAATGGTTTAATTTTAAAAAAATAATTAAAAAAATATATGAGGAAACGTTGTTTTATTTGAAAGGGAAGTCTATATTACACATTAATTGACATATTCTGCCTCAAGGCTGTACGATTTAATTTCTTTTTGTGATTTCACATGTATGGTATCAGAAAAACATCGTTAAGGGATATATAGTGTGTCCATTTTAATTTATCTATATCGCCGTGCCAGTGTGATTGCTTTTTAGAAATATACTGAGACACATAGCTCATAAGATGATAGTTTTTTATTGTTGCCAATTAGGTTTCATTTTTTACAATAAAGTGTTGTCAAACTCCATATACTTGGATGTTAGCACCACCTCCCCCGTTTCCACACTTCAGCAGTGTAACGTACTTGCCCTTCGGTTACTACGGTATGACTTTGGGTGTCAGCTCAAGCATATAGCCTGTCTGTGTATTGTGAACCATGACCGTTCGGTCTTAGTCAGCTTGGCGTTTACATCACTAACAACTGTGTTCATTTAGAAAAGCCACTTAAAGCGATAATTGGGAATTTTAACCCATTTATGTGATCGGTCTCCACCTACTTGAACTCTTCAGTTTACCTGAGGGGAAGCCAAGCTTTCATAGCACGTGCACACATCACCAGCACGTGTCACCTGTAAAAAGCTGTCAGTTTCCCAGCAACAGAGCGATCTCATTGGTTGTTTCTGACACGCGGTGGCACGCTCCAAACAGCCATTTGCTCTGAGACGCGTGTTGTAGATCAGTCCCCATAGAAGAACAATAAAAACCTCTTGTAATAATTTCCATATTAATTCGCTTGAATTGATTCGATAAAAAAGACAAGGCTTTTCAATATCCAGTGAAACGGGGATTCTTGTCACTCGATATGTAGCAATTGTACGTGGATCAGATTTCAATAGGAAAGGTCCATTATTGCTAAGATGGGCGATTTATCGTTCGGATGTGATTGTTTCTGTAATATAATTATTAGAATATTCTGGCGGATAAATAATGCACTTAACCTTAATATGAAAGCAGTTATCTTAATGCAATGGAGATAATGTGTCCACTTTTCTGCGACATTTTGTCTAAGGTTTATATGAATAATGTCATTTTAAACGTTAGGGCCTTAGTGTTTGTTTGATCATGTTTAGAGCTACAAACACTCTCCGTGTCTTCATAATAAACACAATGATTGACAATCTCTTCATAGCGTGGGTTTCATAAGGACGAGATGCCTTATAGTTTCTAAGGATGTCAACAAAGGTTTCTCTTCAAACTCCAACGCAAAAATTGTCGCCAGCGGCAATAGACAAAAGTTCTTTTTATAGCTCACAGGCGTCCGAATGAGAACTATTTTCAGAGCGTATAACTGTTCAATTTATATCAGTGGTTGTACACCCCCAATTATTTCACACATTTTATGAACTCATAAGATCCAACACACCAGACAAACATATAGTTATCATTTTGTTTAATCTAAAACCAAGACATAAAGGAGATAAACCCGACGACGAATCACTAGTAGGCTTTATTACAGGAAGGGATATGGAAAGACCGATATTAGGTGTAAATATTTAATATTTTGAGTAACTATTTCATACTTTTTGTAGATCGCCAGGGGTTGAGTTGTAATTTCTGTACATAAGCATACACGAAACAATTTACATCTGCCCGGTTACACAAATGCGTGACACAATTTAACGATCGAAACATGTGGGTGTGCATAAAATGCCCATAGCGTTCTAAAATAGAGACCCATTATCTCCTTCGTCGAGAATGATTTTGAGTAAACGGGCCATCCAAGTTTAAATTTACTATGTTTGTAGTTATACAGTTAACTGACGTCATTTCTGAGGGAGTAGTTGTTTTTGGTTACTGAACATGGGACGCGGAAGCAAATAATTAGCGGAGGGGCTGAGATCACAGGGCTGCCCAGGCCCCAGCAGCTTTGAGGGTCATAGGTTGTTCGAAAAGTGGATGGTCATTTTAAAATTATAAAAACAAAACACATTTTCAAATGGCTTTGATAGAGTTTTGTTTTAGTGCCATCGCCAAGACTTTAGGTAGTGGATATAGGAATTTGTAAAACGTAATAGGCGAAGATCTTAATTGGCCTTTAGCCAGTCAGTTTTGTTAATAAAATTTGAGGAGACATGTTGATAAGATTGATTCAATTCTTCCTGCATTTCGAAAAGAAGAGGAATGAAAACACTGAAAAGCGCTTTGTAACTATTACCGTCAAACCAAAGTCACGCTCATAAGAAAGCGATGTACAGGAATTCTACCATAAATTTGGTTAAATTAAGACAATTTATTTGTCAAATTCTGGAGATTTGAAAGTTCTCTATCGTCATTGCTGGTTTATGGATAAACGTTTAACATTTATAACATAAGTTAAAGAAGGTTTTAGTTCCTGCCCAACACATTTATTTCAGAATTACGTTGACATATTTAAACAATCACGACGTCTCGTCTCGTATAAATGATAAAAGTAATATACTATCTACATTATGTAGCTTATTCCATACATGGACTGGAATTTGCAGACTCAGAATCTGTCCATTAATCTATATAACTTTATCGTAGAGCTTAATTAAATTCAATTTGTGAAAATACCATCATGAATAATTTTGGACATAAAAAAGAACAAAAACATTTTCTTTCACTCCTTAAAAGTGGAGCGGCTCAACCGCCGCATCCGAAACAAGCAGGAACCTCGTTGTAATCTGACCGACGAGGACAACATATTTTACTGCATTCTACCGAATATCACTTATTCCAACCAACTTTTATTCATTGTATATCAAAAACATAGGTTGATTAAATTTAAGTTAGGTTAGATGTTATCCGCTCAAATGACACTAGTCCTTTTAATAATTGAGTCTATAGCAAGTATATATTATAGTTGAAGATATTGGCGTGATACAACTAGAACAGTGATGCCGTTTACCATCAAGTACAGTGAGATGGACAACGACGCTACATGACCAAATGTATTCGTGTCACATTTGTATATCCTTACTATAAGAACCATGTGTCCCTTAAATACAGCAATACCAAAGAATCCATAATAAGCCTTCTCCAGCATGCAGTATATATAGTACGCACGCTCGACATTAAATTGCTCTTTCGTCATTTCGTTATAAATGGCTAAAAATACAACACGTCTAAGAACCACTAAATTGTATAGACATGTGCTGAATTTAGTTAGCCGCCAATAAAATACTGAACTACTGGTAGTCCCAGGCGACTTGTTCCATAAATATAGTATTTAACCACCCTGATAAAGCTGTTACAAAAGACATTTCCATCCATATATGATGGGATCAAAATTGAAAGGTTTCTTATACATCCAGGAAGTTGATAATAACCGCCTTATGCTGTGTCGAGTGACACGATCGTCCCATATTAAATATTTTCAACCCATTGCAATCCTGGTTAATCCTAGAAATGAGGAATGTGTATATTAAACCCAACTTTGGTTGATATGCAACGTTCATATGTTTTTAAAAAAAATGGTATATTTGGAAATTTAAAAAAATATATGAGCTGGTCAAATTGGATTATAGCTTTTATATAACGTATTATGAACCCATTATAAAGTAAACCTTGAATCCCACTATCCCAATTGACTTTAATACTTTTTGTATTCCAAAAATAAAAGAAAATAATGTCAAAATAATTCAATTGTCCGTTTAAACGCATTGATATAAGCCGTGTCACAGGGTGTATTTTATCGTTTAAAGATGTACAATAACTAACAATATAACTATCAATATGTTTGGCAAAAAAACATCCGCGTTCATTAACTGAGATATAGTGTGATATATACTATTTTGGGATATCCAGTTTGTTTTCATGACGCACGTTCTTACTCTGGCCGTGTTCCTCGACCGTTCAGTTCGGCATGACAGCAACAGCAGCGGTCAATGATTGGCTGAACTTGTTTATTGGACACGATGACCTGATCAGTACTGACCAGCCGGATCTTACTCACCGCGAAGTCCTGAACATCTCGTTCATAAACAACTTCTCCCTGATGTATGGCATCTGTTAACGGTCGATCTGTTAAGCCGCGATAAATAGAACTGATGTATACGCTTCAGACAAAGCGGTGAAGTCAGTTTACAAGACCTGTGTTTATGTCTTAATATGTAGGCGCAAGCAGTCCGATTGATTTTACTGTGTATCGCGGAATCATAAACACAACTTCCTTGGGCTGGTTTTGAATATTTAATTTGCTGTATATATGCATGCCTTGTTTCTCTAATAACAATGATACATGCTTATTAACCAAACGTTACTCTAATCAATAACAATGCAGATTTTGTATTCCTTGTCGTCTTAATCAGTAATTACGTCCGCAGGAATTCATAATAACAGTAGACATTCAAATTTAGCCAATGTTGTAATTGTATCTACTTATCAACATCGTGTAAATGTGTCTTATATCGAAAGTATTGCCCCTATACAAACTACAGTGGTAGAGAAACACAGGGATATGTGTACAGGCTGCCTATAATGAAGACACCAATCATGTGTTTTTGTATTGATAAACCGTTATTAAAGCTCTATACATTACGTCGTATAGTCCAGGGTTAGATTCCCGGTGGAAGCAATCGTTTCTGTCTTTTAAACACAAACAAAAAATGTATAAAGATAGCCTATACATATCGATCCCTGTCCATCAGAGCTATGTAATCAGTCGATACATTTCTCAACCATCACTTGTTTACCAATTCATGTCGAACGTGACCTTGAACTTTACTGAACTATTGCGCAGTTACACAAGCGGTCACTTACAACGCAGTAAGACTGTTTTTACTTTGGATGGGCATGTTCTTTAACTGCACGAAAATACATTGTTTGTATAGGCTTAGTAGTAAACATGTGATAGCCTGTGAGTCAGCACTATAGACTAATTCAGCGAGTAACGTTTTTAACAGATATAACTGGTCAGCCTGGGCCCTACGATGACATCAGATAATGTCAACTATATATAAAGTCATCGGGCCGATTCAGAATCCAGAACTGTGCATAGTCCCGTATTTAAACAGCTTAGGACTGCCAAATGATTGAATTGACGTTCGAACGTTCTGTTAAATTACATTTATCGAGTGTTGTGTGTATTTACAGTTCTTCAATGTGGGCAAATGGTCGTGAATGCGACATTGAATTAGCATTTCCAACAAATTGAGTCATATGACTGCCCAATAAGTAGATGTGAATACGTATCTTATATAGACTTTTATTATACAGTCAACAGAGATACTATGTCCAGGCGTACAAAATTTTTAGAAATAATTAAGGCCTGCCTCTGAATAACAAAAATATAGAATATCTATTGCCTCTTATCTGGCGAAACACTGTGTCCTTTTACTTGAACACTCACCGAGGGACAGTTCACAACTGGGAGACACCAAGGCATGTCTCATCAAATCTTGTTCTCAAATCGGCGAAATAGTTTATATCGATCAAAAATGAGTATGCACGGTATACTGTTTAGTATATGATTCACATTGACGTGAAAATTTACGTCAAATAGTCGTTTTATGAGTCGATCTAACCCAGAAGTGTTCAAGAATGGAGTCCGAATGGTTTAAATCGAGGTTATGCCATACAATGTTTTTAATATCGGAAGATAAAGTGCAGAATCATGATAGCGTTCGCTGATTTTCTAAAGGTTAGCAAGACTCCAGTAGCACAGCTACCCTATAAGTTGTACACAAATCTTAAAAGACTGAGGGCCCCCTAAGTGAAATGCCAAATTCATCCGTTTATGTTCTTTGTTTATTATTTCATTTATTTACATTAATCTTTTCCTGGAGTTCAGAAAATAGGCGCATCAACATTTTACTGAAAATATCGTGTGTCCGATTTATTTATTTTTTAGGGTTACAAGCTATTTTTCTCAATGATATACGTGGGAGCTTTCAGATCATCTAGGTGTCCAGATCGATCTATATATATAATAATCGTTCTTATGCTCAATAGATGCAGTTCTAAGTTTATACAACACTTCAGATGAATACTGCAGCAAATTCTATTTTCAAATTCTGTTCAGGGAATGCTACATTGTAAAAAAATGAGCGGACAGTGTAGTAAAGACCGTCAGTGACTGTATGCATACACAATCTATCTTATTTGTGTGACCGGTGGAGATGTCTGTCGTGTCCGTGTGATCCAACATTCATTGTAACAATATCCTTCACATCGATTTTAGTGCCATGTTGACTTTTGGCATATTCTCTGTTCACCTGAAACTATTTTCGTGAATTTAGGGATCACACATTCTAATAGCAAATACTATAATTTGATTCATTTAGGCAGGGAACCGTTTATAGCTTTGATACTACCATGATTATTAGTAGTTTCATAGCCATCCGAGTTCTTATGTACCTACCGTAAGACAAGTCCCCGTGTGGACATGTTCAATGCTAACGACTTTAACATGGTGATATTTCTTTTATCACACATGATTGAAGTACTACATAGGGACAATATCAGACACCTGATACCAATGTATAGCTGTAATTTATTTTGTTTGATCAAGATCGATACTTTAACTTGTATATAGCATTCACCACTGCATGAATCCCAGGTTCAAGCGGAAAACACGTATGAAAGGCTAAATGAGCCATGCGTAGAGTTCTGTTGCTCGTAACAAAACTAGGTGCATTTAAAGCGATGAATCAAAACTTATAACTTTGAACTTTTATTATTTAACATAAGATCCAATCTTATCGTCATTTTATCTGAACTTGCGTTGCGTTGGTAAAACGAAAGTATAAGCTTTAGATAAATTATTGCAGTTGACGTGTTATACTTCGCGTGTGAGTTAACTACATGTTTGAATATACATGTATATGTAGGAAGTGAACCTGAATGTCCACACAATAAACGTCATATCATATGATTCCCTATGTAACAGAAATAAAAAACGTTACAAAATAAAGTAGTAGCGATGCAGCCTGGGAGCTATAACGGGAGACAAATAACAAACAAAATGGAAACTTTTCTCCCCCTATTACTCAATCGATTCAAACTTTTTTCGTGAGTTAAACAAGTAGTTCCTTGACAATGATGTCAGCTCTATAACACCAGATAGTGTTAATCCTAACTTAATGTCGAGTCAGTACCTTATCGTCGATCGAGATAACGTTTTGATTTCTACTTTAGAATCCGCAAAAATGTCATTTTTAGCCACGTGTTCGGTCTACTTTGTTTAAGAAGTTTCTTGTCTGTGTCATGAGCACATTTCCTGCTACTAGTGTTAAAAATATTGCTGAGCTCTATCTCACTATATGATTGGTTAGTTTAGTTAAGTCGTTTACAGCTGCAGTTAATCTAATTAAAATCAGATCTCAAAAACGATCCGCGTGTTTTGTTTGTCGCTATATTGGGATCTTACGCAATCATCCTACTTACAATGTCGATTGCTTACTTAAATTGAATCAATCAGAGAGCTGCTTCTCAACTCTGGTTTGTAAAAGCCGAAGATTTCAGCCGAAGATCCCAAATTTACTACAACTGACTTACAACATCAGCTCAGAACAAAACTTCTGCTTCTTTGGCTGAATTTGGTGTGTACCATAGCCCATGCAGTGTTATCTGTTTTTATTGTATAACAGAAGCTGTGACCTTTCGCGAACCCCAGTAAGCTTGTCGTAATTGAACAGTATATAATTCGGGCGATTGTCTTAGATCTCAATATAGTGACAAACAAAACACGGGGACCATTTTTGAGATCTGATTTGAATTAGATTGATATGGCGGTCAGCATTGTAAATGAATGAATGAAGTTACGCGAGGCAGCTCGACGTACCGGTCAACATATCGATTAATACGACTCATAAGATTTATTAAATACAATTTTTTTAAATATAATATTTTTTTATATAAAAAAATCCAACCGCTTTGACCTGAAACAAATTGAAGTTATAAGATTGTTTCTAAAGTATGCTGTCGATAAGATCCACAGTCACACCACAATAGTCTTAAATCGGATTATTCTGTATATACATGTACATTTTAATAATAAATTAGGTTTATAAATTATCTTGTTTAAATATATTGCTTAACGCTTCTGTTACTACTCTACGCTCAATAAAAATATCACGTTATCTATTATTTTATACCTTTATAAAGCCGATTGTGATTTTGATCTGGTTAACAGTTTTTTTAATGGTCTAACGTGTTTTTGTATGTCATCGACAAAGCACGAAGAAAAAAAGGAAACTTCAAAAAGGAAGAGGGAAATGACAGGTCTTTCTACAGAAATTACTTTATATATTCAAATGAGTGTTAAAATGCACTCAAATCGACCAAATTCCTTTGTTGTGCATTATTTCCCTATACATGAAGCATGTATTTAAACCAGAGGGTATTTTATAAGTCGTTTGGTTGTACAGGCCCTTTGAAATTCAATACCTAGCACTTATTATCCACAACTAATTCTAGCCTACCGTGACACGCTATGATGACATCCAAAAGCTTTGTTTGTAACACATTTTATCGTTTCTCTTCAGTCTAAGGTAATTTAATTAAAACATAAAGCATACTCCTTTTTCATTTGCAGATGTAACGCAGCTGCCTAGACAAAGCTTTGGGGGTTTATCTGAATTGACCCACAAACTGGCCGGAAAGAAAGTCTGGTGAAATCTTGGTGATGTAGCAAGGAAGGTAAAAATTGTGGATCACAGAGCTAGACGGGAGGTCGATATTTGCTTTATCATATTTAATATCGCAGCTGTTAAAAAGGCGCTGGTCAGTTGCTCCAGTGTAAACGACCAAAATAAAGCCAATTCTGAGTTCAAACAATTTCTATCTCGATCTCACTGACATTAGACTAAGGCTCCACTCCACTATGAGAAGGCCAACAAAAGAAGTCTATTTTCAGTTGAATAAATATTCAGATTTTTTTTATCAAGGAAAGGTCAACAGGCTTAATAGCGCTTGTTTGGCAAAAAATTTGAGCTGCTGGATATCTGGTTAGAAGAAGAAAAAACCTTCCCGCTGACCCTTCTGGAGAAGCAGAGGTCTGTTAATGGTCAGTCAATGGGTGTTAAACAGCGCGTGGTACTGCAGACGCGCGCGTGCTCCAGTAACTCAAATGCACGCGCTGGTTAAAGTCATTGTTCTCAGCACCTGCTCGGAATGAGCTGTTTATTATTGGCCATCCGAACTTTAGGGAAAAAGAGAAAACCCCGTCTCGTTTCCGGTTTCCACAAAATTGATTCAAATTAGGCTAACGCGCGTGGAAACAAGCTACGAAACCAATTAAGCCAATCACACACACACAGGATTACAACACAAACCCCTAAAAAAAGGCTGAAAAAGACAAAGTCGACTTACAGTCGATGGGAATTTAAAGATAGCTACCATGCCCATATAGGCCTACTGGTCAATATTTTAAAGCTATTAATCCCAATCATATATTTATCTACAGGATTAAGGCGATTTTACACAAAGAAGAAAAAAAAAAAAAAAAAAAAAGAGAGGGAGCGGGAGAGAGAGAGAGAAAAAAACAACACAGAAAGATATAC
>JAVFBW010176817.1:0-10868 GCA_034783835.1 Mopalia ciliata
AAATCGGTTGGAAATGAGTGTGGCACCACAGATGTGTGAGTTACGGGAGAGAAGAGAAACCTGAAATTAAATAAACATGTATATAGTTGAGTGTTTCTTAATATCAATATATTCGTCCGAAGAAACCCTAACCATCACCTATACTAAACGTGCTATTTTGTAGTCTCGTTGACAAGAAAAAGAAAATAATAGTAATAATGTAGGGTATTTTAAGAGTTATAATAATACAATGAGAGATTAAACGAAAACGTTTCATCGTCACAACTTAATCAAATTTAGTTGTCCGATGCCATTTTGTTCCCTAGGAAATTCCTTTCCGACATCTGCTATTTAAATGGCATATAATTTAAATACATACAAGATTGATAAATATCGCCATAACCTATTTTTTAAGCTTTGAGTAATTAGTTTACCATCCATGGGTATGTGTGAGGTTTTGCTTCTTGGCCACCAACGATAAATGGGTTTGTTCTTGTAATGGCGGGTACACCACAGTTTTCATTGGAGATACGTCCACTGCGAACAGCGGCCCCTGAAACCCAAAACGATTGCAAATTACAGTAATTAAGAGAAAACACACAGCTATGATATAGGCTATAGTCGAAATTCGTTGCTGAACATGTGGCCGAAAAAAATGTCTTTACAAGTTTTGAACGACATTTAGTAGTGGTGTCACATAATTATACAATTTCTGGATAACTACTTCTTTTTTGTGACATAACACAACGTTTTGATGAATATTCCTGTATTGTCATCAGGTGTAAATTGACTTAAAAGAGGAGAGATTGAAAGCTATAGACCAGTATTAAGTAGTTAAGTAAACAAAGCGAAATGTTCTAGTGCACAGTGTGGATCATAACCATATAAATAAGATTACTCAACATGCTACATGTATAATGAGATAAAATAGAGAGATAAACCTGGAGAGTATAAAAAATTTAGTTTTATGGAAAAATAAGGATGTTGAAGAATTTTATAAGATAAGCAAAAGTAGTAGCATCGAATTCGTATAAGATATACATGCATGTATGTTACCAATTACGATAGGAAAGAAAAACATATTCAACATGGATAAGTACTGCTACCCTTGAACATGAGAGCTAAAATACAAAGTACCGGTATATGTGAATACGTTACAAAGTTTGCATTTTATCTTCCACCAGGCGATTATGTTATAGGCATAGTCTGTTGTCAAATATTTCAGAGGAATACAGAACGAATTCCAATCATAACAGGAATAACTTCTGAACTAGGGACAAAAAGAAACATAGCCTCGTTTGCTGTGAGAAATCCAACGCCTTGTCACGGCCTTAATAACATGTTAAATGAAAATCAAAATAAAAGACTCAACTGTGTGTAAATATAATTTACATTTTTTTGTTTTCACTATTATTAACTCTGAAATAATTTGGGTAACAAACTAGTGAAATATTCGGATTGAGTGTATATAAACAACTAAATGACGTTGGTTTGAGTCTCACAAATGTTTGTTTATAACGTAATAAGGCCGATTCTAACTGGTCAACCGATCAACACAACGATTATTTGATGACACTTCATAGCCAGATTTCGAAAACATCTTATCAAAACAAATTGCTTAGACAATACACAATGCGTGTTTTAATTACAGGTATTGTCAGGTTTTTACATGAATGCATTTTAACTTTATTTTAAGCTTTGAAAAAGTATCAAAACCATAACAGAAAATACACAGACAATGAAATAATGCGGAAAAGACTTACCAAACATCAGGCTCAGTCCAAAGACAAACACAGCTAATCGAAACATCTTTAGTGGATCGTTAATGTCGAAGTGCCTTGTTGGAGAACTGTCGTTTCTTATAAAGACTGTCTAAGGATTGGTCTACCTCTTATTACCAGGCCAGGGAGTGTGAGACCAAGTTAACCTTTGATAACATTACAGGTGAATGGCGTAGAGGATTTCATTAAGGATTGACATAGATAAAGGCTTAGCCGAACCCCTAGTTCATTGATAAAAATAATACGTTAACAGTCTGTTATGACGAGTAAAATACAAATGAACGAAATCACATTTCCCCAACTTTTATTGCTCAAAATTCAAAATGCAAGGTTGGCAAACGCGAATGGAGAAGTGTGAATAACATAAATTGAGAGATTACTATAAAATTTGCAACAACACATATTTTTTTTTACATTCACATAATATACTATAGATTATTTTTGTTACATTCACCTTCTCTCATTTTATATAGTTAGTTAGTTAGTTATTGATTGTGGACTATTGTAGCAAGACATGTACTCGATCAGAAGGTAGATCACACAGGTATATTCGCCCAGACTTCAATGTTCCCGCTACATGGGTGCCATTTCGTATAAAATTGTGTTTTTTTGTGCCACTTTCCGTGTATGGATTTCGTCGGTGTACAATGATAGAGTTTTAGCCAGAATAGTAATCATATTTAAAGGAAACCAGTCGAAAATAATGTGAAGGTATCTGAATTGATTGGCAGTTACCTCCTGTTTGGTATAATGTTTTTACTGCTAAAGCCAGGAGGAGGAGGCTGCAAAAGCCACCCCCAACTCCAGACAGAGTCATAAGAGATGACTTAACTTAGTACTCCTTTGTGTGATATCGCAACATCGAGAATCGGGTGAGGTTCTCCCGATTGCCGTTTGTTACAGTTTGATCTACAGTGGCGGTACCAGCTTCATGTTACAGTTTGATGTACAGTGGCGGTACCAGCTTCATGTTACAATTTGTTCTACAGTGGCGGTACCAGCTTCATGCTACATGTTGATCTACATTGGCCGTACCGTTTCATGTTAACTACTGTCTGATCTAGAGTGGCGGTAACAGATTCATGTTACAGTCTGATCTACAGTGGCCGTACCAGCTTCATGTAACAGTTTGATCTACAGTGGCGGTACCAGGTTCATATTATAATTTGATCGACAGTGGCGGTACCAGCTTCATGTTACAGTTTGATCTACAGTGGCGGTACCAGCTTCATGTAACAGTTTGATCTACAGTGGCGGTACCAGCTTCATATTATAGTTTGATCGACAGTGGCGGTACCAGCTTCATGTTACAGTTTGATCTACAGTGGCGGTACCAGCTTCATGTTGCAGTTTGATCTACAGTGGCGGTGCCAGCTTCATGTTACAGTTTGATCTACAGGGGCGATACCAGCTTCATGTTACAATATGATCTACAGTGTCGGTACCAGCTTTATGTTACAGTTTGATTTACAGTGACGGTACCAGATTCATGCTACAGTTTGATCTACAGGGGCGATACCAGCTTCATGTTACACTTTGGTCTTCAGTGTTGGTACCAGCTTCATGTTACAGTTTGATCTACAGTGTTGGTACCAGCTTCATGTTATAGTTTGATCTACATTGGCGGTACCAGCTTCATTTTATAGTTTGATCTACAGTGGTGATACCAGCTACATGTTCGGTTTGATCTACAGTGGCGGTACCAGCTTCATGTTATAGTTTGATCTACATTGGCGGTACCAGCTTCATGCTATAGTTTGATCTACAGTGTTGGTACCAGCTTCATGATACAGTTTGATCTACAGTGGCGGTACCAGCTTTATGTTATAGTTTGATTTACAGTGGCGGTACCAGCTTCATGTTACACTGTGATCTACAGTGTCTGTACCAGCTTCATGTTACAGTTTGATCTACATCGGCGGTACCAGCTTCATGTTACAGTTTGATCTACAGCGGCAATACCAGCTTCATGTTACACTGTGATCTACAGTAGCCGTACCAGCTTCATGTTGCAGTTTGATCTACAGTGGGGGTACCAGCTTCATGTTGCAGTTTGAACTACAGTGGCCACACCAGCTTCATGTTACAGTTTCATCTACAGGGGCGATACCAGCTTCATGTTACAGTTTGATCCACTGTGGCCGTACCAGATTCATGTTACAGTTTGACTTACCGTGACGGTACCAGCTTCATGTTACAATTTGATCTACAGTGGCGATAGCAGCTTCATGATACAGTTTGATCTACAGAGACTGCACCAGCTTCATTTTACAGTTTGATCTACACTTGCCGTACCATCTTTATGCTACAATTTGATCTACAGTGGCGGTACCAGCTTCGTGTAACAGTTTGGTCTACAGAGGGGGTACCAGTTTCATTTTACAGTTTGATCTACAGTAGCGGTACCAGCTTCATTTTACTGTTTCATCTACAGTGGCGGTGTCAGCTTTATGTTACGGTTTGTTTTACAGTGGAGGTACAGCTTCATGTTACACTTTGGTCTTCAGTGTCGGTACCAGCTTCATGTTACAATTTGATCCACAGTAGAAATACCAGCTTCATGTTACATGTTGATCTACAGTGTTGGCACAAGCTTTATGTTACAGTTTAATCTACAATGGCGGTACCAGCTTCATGTTACAGTTTGATTTTTAGTGACGGTACCGGCTTCATGTTAAAGTTTGATATTTAGTGGCGGTACCAGCTTCATGTTACAGTTTGATCTACAGTGGCGGCACCACCTTCATGTTACATGTTGATCTACAGTGTTGGTACAAGCTTTATGTTACAGTTTAATCTACAATAGCGGTACCAGCTTCATGTTACAGTTTGATTTTAGTGGTGGTACCAGCTTCATGTTACAGTTTGATTTTTAGTGGCGGTACAAGCTTCATGTTAAAGTTTGATACTTAGTGGCGGTACCAGATTCATGTTACAGTTAAATCTACAGTTGTGGTATCAGCTTCATGTTATAGTTTGATCTACAGTGGCCGTACCAGCTTCATGTTATAGTTTGATCTACAGTGGTGGTACCTGCTTCATGTTACACTGTGATCTACAGTGTCTGTACCAGCTTCATGTTACAGTTTGATTTTTAGTTGCGGTACAAGCTTCATGTTAAAGTTTGATACTTAGTGGCGGTACCAGATTCATGTTACAGTTTAATCTACAGTTGCGGTATCAGCTTCATGTTATAGTTTGATTGACAGTGGCCGTACCAGCTTCATGTTATAGTTTCATCTACAGTGGTGGTACCAGCTTCATGTTACACTGTGATCTACAGTGTCTGTACCAGTTTCATGTTGCAGTTTGATCTACAGTGGCCGTACCAGCTTCATGTTATAGTTTGATATACAGTTGCGGTACCATCTTCATGTTACAGTTTGATCTACAGCGGCGGTACCAGCTCCATGTTACTGTTTGATCTACAGTGGCGGTACCAGATTCATGTTGCACTTTAATCTACAGTGGCCATACCAGCTTCATGTTATAGTTTGATCTACAGTGGCGATACCAGCTTCATGTTAAAGTTTGATCTACAGGGGCGATACCAGCTTCATGTTACAGTTTGATCCACTGTGGCCGTACCAAATTCATGTTACAGTTTGACCTACCGTGACGGTGCCAGCTTCATGTTCAAATTTGATCTACAGTGGCGATAGCAACTTCATGATGCAGTTTGATCTACAGAGACTGCACCAGCTTCATTTTACATTTTAATCTACACTTGCCGTACCAGCTTTATGTTACAATTTGATCTACAGTGGTGGTACCAGCTTCGTGTAACAGTTTGGTCTACAGTGGGTGTACCAGCTTCATTTAACAGTTTGATCTACAGTAGCGGTACCAGCTTCATTTTACAGTTTCATCTACAGTGGCGGTGCCAGCTTTATGTTACAGTTTGATTAACAGTGAAGGTACCAGCTTCATGTTACAGTTTGAGTTTTTGCTCCGCAGAGCACATGTTTTGTGATGTTTCAGCTCCGCAGAGCACTTAACCATCACCTTTTTTCTTGACAGCTCTGCAGAGTTGCTTTTGTTTAGCATTGTGTACAAGTGCACACATGAGTATAAATTGTTCGTTTTATTGTGGTTTTGAGTGATAATCCCCATTATGCCAAATGTCTATGATTTGTTTAATAGAGAAATAAACTTTCAACTGTGTTTTTCTGTGTATAAACATTTCACCTAAAGACCAAGCCACAAACGTAACTTGCCAAACAGACAGTAAATTACTCAAAGGAAAACCTGTTCATTGTCAGTATCTGCAGTCATTACAAATATTATCAGTGTCTGAATTTTTAATCAAACTTACAATGGTATTGTTTTTCCACATATTTCTTATTTTATCCCGTCCCTATAATACTTTTGTTTTCATAGTCCTGTGATTTTGTGTGCATCAAGGTTGCAGCATGGTCTTTCAGCGTACTGACACAGAAATTTTGACACCCTCTCAAAACGGAATTAGGACAGTTAATTTTGTTACTAAATTAGCTTTGAGTTCCATTTAATGCATAGCTTACATCTGAATTTATTCTCATCAAATTATAGCCATGCAAATTGCTCCTTCCACTTTAAAATCTTTGGTTCAAGCGGAACTTTCCTTTCCGTCATATTGAAAGCGTCTGTAGCAACCAAGGAGTGCCATTACTGTACAAAGCGCACGCTAAATCAAATTTAAATAATTGCGTTGAAATAACCATTTAAAGTTTTACTTTTGATGAAAATGTTTAACTTCTTTAACGTATGTCAGCGGGTTTTGCATTATTGAATTCATTTATCAATGTTTTCAATGCCGTTTATGAAACTTTGCCATTGTATAAATGCTTTATAGAGTATGCTTTGGGACAACGCAGAATGAAATGACGAAACTGAAAAACAACTGGATTTCTCCGCATGCAAGGATCGCTAAGTGGTTCAATATCACCTAGAGGGATAAGGCAATTGAGAATGCTCTTGCAGTCGGTACATCCAACATTATGAACATAGCGAAAAGCGGCTTTGGCAAAAATGACTGATAAAACCAGCCGCAGAAGCAAATATAAATGACAAATAAACAATCTTCCGATGGAATGAACTAATAAAAAGCAATATTTTGGACCATAACTAAATTTGATGCAAATGTCATTACAGAAATAGGCAAACTTTGCTTTTCGAATAAATAGCTTGTAAAAAAAAAAAAAAAAATTGACCATAGCATTTTTACCGGACATGTCCGATGTCCGGCCGTTATTTTGACCCGTGTAGATAGGTTATGAAAATTTTTGCAAAACTAAGGCCTGGAGCGTGTCAGAAGACAGATGGGAATGTGCCAAGATTTTCCATCACAGGGGCCAGTTTTGTACAAGTTTGAGTTCAAGAGTGATTGATCGAAAAAAATAAAAGTATACAGTGAATAATTTTGTGTTTAATAGAATAGAAATAATGTTCAAACGACTGTCGTCTATTGAACATTATTTCTTAATCATTACATGCAAAGAGTTCCTATTGTAGAGGAGAGTCAATTGTACATGATAAACAATTGAATTATATTGTTAATGTAATAGCCGACCTGAACTGTCCTTTGATAAAGTTGTATTCCATCAAACATTCATAGATTCCCATCACCAACATAGCAGAAACACTGTTTTTTCTGCCTACACTATGAATGAAGTTGAAGTCAGCAGATTTATCCTAGAAATCAAACAATTTCATTTTAAATAATTCAAATAAAATACATATATGTTATTGACTTGATTGGTGTTTGAAGCCATTCAAGGCTATTTCCCTAAAATGATACTTCAAATTGCCGAGGTGACATGTAGGTAGAAAACAATGACAAAATGATGTAAAAAAAAAACACTGGCCGCAATAGAGAAACCAAACTGCATCTGTGATACTAACTTTTTTTTTGACAATGCACCAGGAATAAGGAATTGCCATATTTCAGTGGGTTCTGTTTAGTGCATTGGTATACATAAATTTATTTCACTAAAAGGCAGGTGGTGGGTTATCCTTTGTACCAGTACCAGAAAAAAGCAATCAGAGATTGTTATACAATATGCCCCCCACCCCCGAAGTCCACACATTACGCACATGCAGTGAAATGCAAAAATTAAACTAATGAATTGTTATTTATGTTGCACATCTGCACATGGATAAGAATGCAGTATGCAAGTTTCAAATGCTTTAGTTAAATAGTAACTAAGACACAGCCAGGACAGAGATGGATCAAAAAAACAGTAAGTTTGATAAAGCAAATTCCAATAATTTATAATTCCATAACTTTTTTCCACGTCGAACATCTGCATAATTTCCTTAATTTTTTATCTACGTTTTTTATCTTCTACGATACACATCTGCATGTACAGAAGAATGTAATATGGATTTCAAAAGCCGAAGAGAAAAAGTAATCAAGATACAGCCTGAACAAGCTTCCCAGGCAAAGAGCTAATTTGCATAATTTATGGGGAAATCTGCATACTTAGAAGAATGCAATATGCAAGTTTCAAAAGCCTAAGTAAAATAGTAACCAAGATGTAACTTAGACAAGATTCCCGGCCATACAGAGCAAATTTGCATAATTTATGGGGAAAATTGCATAATTTCATGATTTTTTTCTACGTTGTACATCGGCGTACATAGAAGTATGCATTATGCAACTTTCAAAAGCCTAAGTGAAATAGTAATCAAGATACCGCCCGGACAAGCTTCTCGGACACATGGACAGAAAAAGTGAAACCTATATGTCCCCACTCTTACTAGAATGGGGCTTAAGTATAACGTTGAGATTCACCCAAATCATTTAAGTACAAATTCAAGAAGGGTACAGGTATTCAACCATGGATTGGTCTTTTGGCATAACCACTCCTTTCTGCGACTGTTCTAAGTTGGTGCATACATCATGCTCATGGGTACATGTATTTTATTTAAATGAAGAAAGGTGACTCAAACCTCGATAATACCATCCCATGATATTTTACCTGTGTGTCAAATAACGGTGTCAACCATTTGAGTAGTTCATTGAATTGGTTTCAGGTTCAAAGAATAACCAACTTAGCTAAAGCACATCCCTGAATTATGAAAACCCTCTGGTTATGGACTACATGTTCCAATCAGTTATACTGTCTATATTTACCATTGGAGAAACGTTAATTTCCCAACAGGGCTTTACACTCGAGTTATTGTGGCTTTCAACTGTTTGAGTTTATTGCCATCACAAACTTAAAGAGACTTGATCAAGGTGTAATTAAAATCGAACCATCAACCGCTTGTTGAATAAAAATAGCAAGATGATTGGCCATGCCCATGGCAGTGAACATCTTCAGTTCATATATATAGTCATTTTTGCATCGGGTTATTAGGAGATATGATTTACCAGATGATATCCCATTGTTTGATTAGTATTTCACTCCTATAACTGTGTGCCAGCAAAAGGAATGAACATAAAGAAACCCCAATTAAGGTATGAACTTGAAGGAACACCACCTGAAGTACCTCCAAAAGACAATTACAAGAGGCATAAATTAAGACATTACAGACAGCAGTAAGCCAATCTGAATTCCCAACCACCTGATTCAAAGCATATAAATAAATGTGGTGTGTGTATGCACACCCAAATCAAATCAACTGTCATGGTCAGTTGTAAAATGTCTTTCTACATGTCTTTAGAAATGACTCAAATTTTGTAAAAGCCAGTTCCAGAGACATGAAGAAGACCTAGCATTATCTCTAGTCGTGTGGAGAGATCTATGGGTTTAAATCATACCCCTATCCACCACCGCACCACAAAAATGTTTTAAATAACATTTTTGACTCACAAGTTAGACACACATCAAAAACCGCCATTCATACACAAAAATAAGGCAAAAGTCAGCGTTATATAATTCAATGTTTCATGCTTAGCCTTACCAAGAGCAGTGTTGCATTCTGTACGAAAAGTTCCTCACCACTAACATGACTGGAAATTTAACGGGTTAGAGGTCAAACAATCGAAGCTGAATGTTATCCCTTGAATGTTCTTGTTGCATATATATTAAATACACACTGTTCAGCAATTGAACCACAGGGAAAAGTATCCTAATTACAATGGAACAATTTATTTTCAAATACACTAACAATTCCTTAAAATATGTTTTTAAGGCCCGTTGTTTTGACTGCTGATGCCGTGTTTATTGACCGTACTGACACGTATAAGCAGTATAAGTTGGGATCTCTGCTGCGAGTCGTTAAGCAGATTTCACTACATTTAAATTTAGTCGAATTGCAGTATGACCGAATAATGCCACTCACCAACTTGGCGTATCGACTGACTAGACTTCGTTATAATAGTTACGAGCCATTGGCACGACACGAACTGTGGTTATGGTTGTGACGAATATCACTACATAAAACATGGTCCTGTATGGTTGGTGATATAAAGCCGCCTGTAGGCCTACTATATATTATGGGGGAGAGATGGCCAATTGGTACATTATTTAAAAAAGACACAGTCATGAATCCTGACCATGTGGAAGACATGTGATATAAAACTGTAATAACCGTAAATAAAAAAGGTCACGAATCCCTGAACCGTCTCAGAATCGACATTCGTGCTGTCTGTCGGTACTGTAAGAAATTTATGTCTGCCGGTAATGTAAGAAGTTCATGTCTGCAGGTAGTGTAAGAAGTTTATGTCTGCCGGTAATGTAAGAAGTTTATGTCTGCCGGTAATATAAGATGTTTATGTCTGTCGGTATTGTAAGAAGTTTATGTCTGCCGGTAATGTAATATGTTTATGTATGCCGGTAATGTAATATGTTTATGTCTGCCGGTAATGTAAGAAGTTTATGTCTGCCGGTAATGTAATATGTTTATGTCTGCCGGTAATGTAATATGTTTATGTCTGCCGGTAATGTAAGAAGTTTATGTCTGCCGGTAATGTAAGAAGTTTATGTCTGCCGGTAATGTAAGAAATTTATGTCTGCCGCTAATGTAAGAAGTTTATGTCTGCCGGTATTGTAAGAAGTTTATGTCTGCCGATAATGTAAGAAGTTTACGTCTGCCGGTAATATAAGAAGTTTATGTCTGCCGGTAATGTAAGATGTTTATGTCTGCCGGTAATGTAAGAAGTTTATGTCTGCCGGTCAT
>JAVFBW010176828.1:0-10867 GCA_034783835.1 Mopalia ciliata
CCAGAAGTTGAAAATCCATAAAGTCTTACTTATTATGTTATCATCCCAACTTCTAAATGCCACTCAAACAAGTTAATGTTATTCTTTTATAAGATCTGACAACTCTTTCTGGTTTAACTGCCAGGGAAACAACAAATGATTTATGACCGTAATATATGTTATCATGTATCAATTACACTCATAGAGACATGGCTTTGATAGAACACCTAAAGGTTCTTCAGCTCATGGATCTGGTGGAACACTTTATGATTCTGTTTGGAACCCTTTAATATAGACTGAAGCTAGTTTAGTTCTCTATTTCTTTTTTTAATACCAATGATATGCTAGCCATTCTTTTTATCATCATTTGTTTTCTAGATATAAAATCATGTGGCGTTAAAGATAATACGTTCGCTTACAACCTCTAAATGACAAGTAACGCGAAAAAGTGGTGAGTTAATCCGTTTTTGCGTAGAGGTTTTCTATAGAACCATCGTAGTTTCTAAATAACCCCTTTTTTTACACTATAGCTGCTATGATTGATAACATGAACGCGAAAACCCAGTACATATTTTTAAATGTTTTGAGTAATTTTGGACATTCATGAAGGTTAATGTGACCAACCTGTATATAGACGTGTTTAGCGTCATGCTCACTTTTTGCGCTAAAAATGGTTTGTGTTTGTTAGGATTAAAATAAACGGACAATTCAGATTCTGATATACAATAGATTAAGGAGAACTGGGTTTTAGTTCTGGCAATTCCAGAGGCTTGAGTTTAGAAGGTTTCAAGTATAGACATACTGCTTGGCTTAGCACTGAAAGAAAATTAATTTTCCAAGATAACAAACGTTCCATCTTAGTGTAATGTAAGTGTGGCAGTTACTGCTGCATACCCCACTGTGATATAATGAACATATAATTACAATTAACAACCGTTGACCTCTATGTATCGAGAATAGAACGACAGGTGTGAGACTGATTTAAGTCGAAAACTTTCGGGTCCGTACTACAATTTACATTTATCCCCGCTCCAGTATTGGTACACAATGGACAATTAGCCTCGAGGAACACAAACGTATCAAGTTCACTGTCAATCAAAAGGGACACGCGGTATTGAATTTGAAGTTATCGATGAAATCAAAAGAAAATAGCCGACATCAATTCATAGGTGGTTATGTTTAACCAGCCACAACTATCAACACTAACAAAGCTGTGCTGTTCTAGACACAAGCGTTTCCAACAGACCCACAAACAAATGGCTAATTTCGGTCTAGAATGGAACATTTGTCGCTTGAACAAATCCTGCTGAAATATCAACGGTGCCCAAGCTATTCTATTCAACTTTTGCGAAAAAAAAGGAAGGCAGATGCAGTGTTTGGGGTGGTCTCGTCAGGCGACAGAGATCCTGTATATTACCCTTGATCAGATGCACACGTACCTGTTGCGAATTCAACGATTTCCCGGTAACAACTTTGCCAGAGAAAATTTTGAGCATTATTTATCAATGTAGTGTAATGGCCACGCTTCCCGTTTTGTTATGATTGATTCATTGGTTGTTTGTTTGATTTTGATTAATTTCGTATTTCAAAGATATTTCTCTTATATGACGACGGATTGTCCAGTTCACACGGATTGTCCAGTTCACACTGCTCCATGCTTAAAAAACGGTGATAAACTGAGAAGAAACATCGCAACCTTGTAAATTGTCTTGTTTGGTACACTTTACGCCCAACTTGTTCTTAAAGTGACATAGTGTCTAAATTTTTGGTTAATGGGAGGTGAGAATTTTGGTAAATTAATTTGTATAAATATGTCAATCGAAGAGATTGACTTGACGGATGAAGTCTGTGAACAGTTATTGTTGTAAAGTACCTTGTGGAATTTCAGTACAACTATTTATGCTGTATACGGTTTGTAGGTCTTTCGATCTCTTGCCGTCGTCATATAAGTGAAATACCCTTAAGTACGACGTTAAACACCAATCAAACAAAAAAATTCGATCTCTTAGCCTTGATTTGTTCATTTATTGTGATAGCCAAATTTGCACAAAATAGCCCAGCTGAATTGTTTAAAATATTTAAAATTATTTAGTTAAATTGTATCAAGTATAATACCATTCTTACAATAGGTCTAAGTGGATGCAATGCTGCTGTCATTGCTAATGCCCGCATGCAGGGGTCAGGCTGATAACACTAGTCCTTTTTTAAGAACTGTTGGAAAACAGTTCCTTCAAAAGGTAGTACATCTTTTCTTTATGCCACACATATGTGATATCATAAAACATTTGAAGCTGTTGAGAATGATGCAATCATTTGTTATCCGGGGTATCTCTGAATAGTTGCACATAACATTTGTTTGTAAACTCATCGCTGCCGTATTTAGTTTGGTGGATTTCCCTACGGAAGTGCATTCTTTCCTATTGATTTAGCAATCGCAGAGGGTGGATGTGCTTCTGATCAGATTGAATTTTTGAGCAAATTTATTCCCGCTATTAATACAGGCTGTTAGGGAGAAGTCTGTTTTTGAGATCTTGGATGTTTTTATTTCACATATCTACAAAAGAGTTCAACTCACCTTGAAACAGATTTCCACTTATGTTGAATTAAACTTATTTTACAAATGTCGAAATATTTTTCACATATGTTGAATTTTTTCCACATAATCTGTCTACATACGTGGAATTCTTTTTCACATTTAAAATAAAGTTATTTCACATGTGTGGAACCGAAATTCACATATGTGGAAAAAATTTCAACAAATATAGAATAATTGTAGAACTGATAAAACGGTTTGCCAAAGATATTAAGCAATATACATAATCAAATTAAGGCTGGTAGCTAATTACCAAGAAAACCTTGATGAACACGATGAAAATCTTAATTGACAATCTTGGCGTGACAAAGTTTTAATAAAAGATCACTCTCATTCTAATTTGAATTAGCGGTCATCGTAAGTTGAAAACCAGATCATAAAGACATAAGAAATCTGTCATAAAATCAATGGTGCCCCGGGTAAGATAGTTTAGAAGAAAACAAGTTATTTTAAAAAAGAAGTCAGCTTTTATTGTGCATGCGCAATCGTAATAGGCTATTTGAATGTCGGAGGGCAAAAGAAAAATGTAACATTCAAAGGCTGTATAAAATGATAAATAATTTTAAAAACCATCCCCTTTTTTATTTTAAATTTATTTGCTTAATATGTTTGGTTCCAAAGTCTAGCTTTGGTTATTTCTCGTTACACATATTTAACTAAATCAAAATGTTCCTTTTTTGACCGTCAAACATATAGTATTACAATACTCAGAAGCTTTGGGTCGCTGGAATACTTCCGCCTACCAACTCTCCATCTCGCCAGTTTCCCGCCTTAACTAGTCAAAAGAAACAAACTTATCCCGTCAGTGTATAGTTCCTTTTCCTGCTGACAATCCACTCGAAAAGTGAAATAAACGGATTCTGGCTATTATATATGACACAATGTACAACAAATCGCTTCAGTGTTAGATTTGATAAAGTCATCCCATATGAATCGACAATATTTAAGAAAGTACATATTTACAATATAAAATAACAATTCCACATAGCATTATTAATTTATTGTTAATATACCAATTCTAAAATAAACAACAAATATACCTATGATAAAAACACCAAAAAAAACCCAACAAGTTAGTGCAAGATGAATTATGTGAGATAAAAAACGGATACTGTATAATTCAATGTATTACTATGGTTGTAATCATTAAGCACAAACAGTAATCCTCAATAACTAATCATAATTAACTAACATAGATTCGTAGTATATCTCGATAGTAATTCGATATTAATCGATTGTTAGTAATCATAAGGCATGGCATTAAATGATAATCAAACAAACAGCGGTCATTGAGATAAATCTGATCGTTTGATTGAACAAGTTAACACACACAGGGTTCATCTGAGTCACGGGTTAGTAACTGTATTACTGATAAAGCGCCCCATTCCTAAAAGCCCTTTTATACTTAAGTCAACATGTTTAATAGTTCTCAAATTTCACAGTTTTGAATAGAAGCATTTATATTTGGGTATAATAATAACAACGTAAGAAGGTGATAATAAATGCATGACTGTAAAACTAAATTAAGCCGGCGTTATAAATATAATATTTTTACTAAAGTGACAAAATGCATTTTTTATGACATTAGAGTCCATGATAAGTTACTAACAAATACTCGTTTCCTTGATAGGGATCTCATTTCTTTGGTAAATTAGGTAAGCTTATTCTTTCAGTAATTCCCTAAAGATTTCGATACAATCGCCATTCTTAATACCTGTTGACACAAATACCTAGGTCGTGACATCAATCTCAGCTTAGATACTCTACAATGTTAATTTAACACCCGTGAGAAGTGGATTATTATGTGTAAGTGATAGAGGTTTTAATTCTTCAAGGGATGACTTGGGCTGGTTATTTGAGACAGATTTGTCTACAGTTGGTGTCTACTGCAAAACAGAAATACCTGTTTAATTATTTGTTTTGTTGTTGTTATTTAAATGTCTATATGCCTTCCACCTCATGTTGTATCAGGTCAGGTTTGATACGTTACTTTCACGGTGTGCATAATATTCAAATTGTATTTAAAATGTAACTCATCAGACTGTAGTCTCCTATTACAAAACAAACAAACACATACTGTCTGTTAAATGTTAAGGATCGATTAGTTAGTTTTCTGAGACATACAAGTGTTTGAAGATATGTCTTGTTTCACAAGTTTTTCATTTATTTTTATTCTTGAATAGATCGTATATTTTTAAGGGACTATAAAAGACATCATTGCTTTCAGTTGTCAGTTAGGTATTTTCAGGGTTGAATTAAATGTCCGTTATAGCTCACATCTTTTATTGGAATTGAGCCGCCATTATAATAAAATATGTGTGTATGTATGTAAATATCCCATTGGAATAGATTGATTGGTGTTTTACGCCGAACTTAAGGGTATTCCACTGATATGATGGCAGTGTAGACAAAAATAATTGACACTAGCACAACCAAGATGTGAAGTAATTATTCCTCTAGCGCTTAGTAAGCAGAAATCGCCACTCTTCCACTAAGCTCGGTCTGCAGCCATGACATAGTGGTAGCCTGTGCGTTCTACAATCCTGCTTCGATTGACCGTTCACGGGATCGAGTCTGTCTGCCGACCATCAGGTATATGAGTGACTCACCCGAAGTGACTCCTGAAATAGGGGGAGGTTTTTTGTCAAGTTTCCTCCCGGTTTTCCACCGTAATTGTTTCAGGAGAAATGTGAAGTGGCCAATCCGGGGTCATTTAAGTTACCCTTCAGTACGACGTTAAACCCCAATCGAACAAACAACCAAATAAACTGCTCTCGGCCATAAGGCCCCATTGGAATAAAGAGGGTTAGAATAATATCAGTTTTAATACCTGAAGTGGCCACGGTGTGCTACATGTGTTGTGGATTAAACGCAAAACCAATCCAGATCCCATATCTTCTCTCCAGTCTGAATAAACGAGAAACCGCAAAACTCTCACGTAACAAGTCATTATCGGTCTGGTAAGAGTTTCCGTCAAACTAATCAACTGACGTCTGTATTTGACATAACTTAACAATGTATCTGAGTCTCTTGAGTAGGACATTGTTATTGTTTGTCTCCAGGCAGTATTGTTTAAAACGGGATTCAATTTGCGTCTCTCAGCTGATCTCATTCCGCTCAGTGTCCGATCTTTTATACATTCAGCAACGTGTAGGTCTGTTTCTGAAATAGAAGTACATATAAACGTTTAATTACTAGCTATGTTGCTATCTTTGGTTTTCATTACATCTGATGAGAATTGACTTGCTTTCAATTAATCAACTGGTTCCTCAACAACATGGTAGTACCTAAGATAACATCCATTCATATATGTCAGAAATCTACATCCCTGTGCCAGTGTGATTATTTTTAGAAATATATTTCAGAAACTATTATAAACTCCTCCAGTGATTTACAAGAGTTGCAATACTGTCTTAACTTAGCACTGGGGAAAATTAACTTTCTAACATTATGGAAGCGCTTCACATCTTGGTTGTGCTAGTGTCCATTATTCTTGGAATACACTCCCGCCATGCAAGGGAATTACCACGACGTAAATACCAATCCGCCAATCGTCGCTTGCTGGCAGACGTGTCGAGGGTGGTTACCTTCATTTATTGGACTGGCACACCTCTATGTGAAATCACCTATGAAGTATGTATAGTGAATTATAGATGTAATTCACATGCTGCTTTTCCACTGAATGTCATGGCAACAAACTGATTTTGGATTAACATTATTATTTATGATATACATTAAAGTGCGGAAAAGCAGCAGCTGCTCTTCCTGCAAAGGAGGTTTTCCATCGTTTTTAAGTAAAGAACATGTGTCACGTCATATGAATACAAAGCGAAATACCTTGGAGTTTACGTGTTCAACCACCAAACCAACGAAAAAATTTAGAACTCATAGAACAAGGTGGATTGTTGAAGGATGCTATTAAAGGAAATTGAATAAATTGTAATTAGACAGTTTGCAGTTTGACACACAGCAAATCTCATCATCATATAATCACACAACAAATGAAAACAATAGGGGTTTTCCTTTGACCCTGATACCGTTATCAGACCATTCTTTATTCGAGGTTGCCATATGACGGCCATTTTCTTTTTGCAACGTTTAGTATGCTCTGTTACCAGATTATTTAGCCGTGCTCGAAGTTCACACGAGAAGTCTGGTTTAGCGAAACTAACTTAGCATTGCAAAAAGAAAATGGCCGTCATATGGTCCTGGTATCGTACAGTTGGTTTTCTTTTTAAATATATTTTTAAACATTCAATCTCACCCAAAACCTCAAATTAATTTATTTAAATAAATACAAAGGTTTTGGGTTCAATGTTATGTTTGAAATACGTATGAAGACAGTATTTTCTTTATTTTCGGATAATTATTCATTACATGTGGAGACGTTGGTAATTTGTCCTTGCTTGTTCTCGCAAAGCTAAAATTAACATGAAGCCGATAATGTTTGTCGTGTCATTGTATTGTGTTGAGTCTTAGGCGGTTATATCCACTGATAGGCGTCATGTGAGTTTTTCAACCTGAAGTACGACGCTAAAGTTCAAACACACACACACAACTACATAGTTTACTACATCGGTTAACTGTTGGAATTATATATAAATGTTGTGTCGGTTTTTGTATGTTCTGAAATCCATTCCTTTATCATTCCGCACACATTAAATTGACATGAGTTTCTCCCAGGTAATTTTTTACACGAACAGGCGTATAACTCAACAGAACAAAATCCTCTGCTTTAACATGATTCATTATCTTCTTGTTATCTTTGTGCAGAGTGGAGATTTATTCAAAGTTCAGAGAAAGCCCCCAACAGCTCATGCATAGTAAGTATGGTACAATACACAGGACCATTATTGATCGAATACTTCCGCCTGATATCTCTCGATCTCGCTAGCTTACGTCGTCTAAACTGGTCAGTTGGGATAAACACATACCAATGTTTCTCCTGTGATAAATGTAACAGCATGCTGAACTGCTGACAAAAACATCCGAGGAAAGCAACAAATGATTTATCACCGTAACATATGTTACCATGTATCAACTAGTTGTAATGATGGATTGAATGTACTCATGAAGAACATCATTATCGTTCTGAGCTTCTTGTAGGATCCATTTAGAATCTGAGGATTACTCAGACAATTTGCAGCCAAATGCGGATTAAAATTCTAGTCATTTTTTTAAAGGACACCTCCTAGTGTTCGTGGAGAGTTTTTGCTATATTCAAGACAAGAATATGTAAGCAACAACAAAAAAACTTTCTTTTATATATTTTTCGTTTTCTTATAATTTTAGCCATCTGACACAAAATTTCCGGAACATAACGTTTACTTCAGCTGTTTTTAACAAGCTTCTAGACAAGGTTGTTAACGAAATTTAGAAATCGATGATCATGAACAATTAATTTCAGGATAACTGTTTAATGTTTTGTGACAAGAATACAAAGATGATTTCCGTTACCTGTTATCTGTCACCAATGGAATAAAAATAATCGGTTCTGGCACTAAAATGGGATGAAAATAAAGATAACAATCGATAATTCTAACTTAATACATGTACGATAGGAAAATCAATAATAGAAATATAGTCTCATCCCCACGTCTATATTACTATATAGTATATAAACTTACTCTTCCCGCTATGCACTGGTAAGATTTGTCCTCGTTTGCTTTACTGCTCTTATATACCGAAATGTTGTATTCTATCATAAAAACAAGCATGTTATCCAGAGATTTGATAGAAAGATTTTAATCGCTGCAAACTCATACCTCTGTATACCGCCATTACTTGCTGGTTCTATATCAACCGTCATAATGTGTGATTGTGACTTCGGGAACGAGAGTGGTTTTCGCATTGGTTGAATACTCTTGTCTCAGAACGTTAAGACGCTAAAATGCGGTTTTTACCGTCTTACTATACCACTTTTCTCCTGCAATCACACGTGTTACACCTATAACCCTGTTAAGGCCCTCTAAATGTTGGAACGGATAAATGTCCCTAGTGTTGCCAATTACTGTCCAATCTCTGTACAAACCCGTCTAAGCAAAATAATTGAAATAATTATGACCAACAGAGTAGTTGTCTATCTTGATGAATATAGTATTATTCCTGAAAATCAGATTGGATTTCGATCTAATGATACCAGGTCATCAGCTCTTTTGGCATTACACAATAAAAAAAAGAGAAGTGCAAGAATATATAGTATTTTGATCTTTTCAAATAGGCCTTTGATACAGTAAACCATGATATTCTTTTAACAAAGTAAGAGTATTATGGTTTCAAAGGAACAGCATTGGATTGGTTCGCTAGTTATTTGCCATTTAGAAGACATTCTACTACATTTTATCGGGAAATTTCAGAAGCCCTTCCTTTGTCTTGTTGTGTTCCACTATCTTTGGTCCTGCACTTGTTCAGTTTCAGATAAACGACATTTCCGTTGTCTCCAAATATCATCTCCAAACTTAGAGTAGGCCTAACTCATTTACTCAACAAATGAAGAACTGGACAACATATCCAATTGGCTGATAGCAACAAAAAACTATCATTAAACATAAGAACGGTCTGGGATAAATAGACTGTATCAGATAATCCATCCAGTCAATCTTTTTATTTAAATCTAATATTAAAACACGCTTTCTTCATGGTCTCTGGGACTTTTGACTTTTAGCCCATAATTGTTTTTTTTTTGTAGTTGAAAACATTTAAATGTTAAATTAATAACTCAATTATTATATGATACTTAAAACCGTTTTACCTGTTCTGATAGTGTTGCCTTTTCCTATGGAATGAAACAAACCCGTTGGGGTTTTATTCCCGTCAATATACTAGTGAAGAAATGTTTCTCTATGTTATGCCACTGAGAAGTTTGATGATTCGGTTTTAGTTGGCACTCTTAAGGTTACAAACTGATCATGAAATTTACTTTCTGGCATGACTTTAATCTAACATTTGATTAATTATAGAAATATTTGTTAAATTGATTAGCATTTGTCGTATATCCTATGTTTTGATTTGTACGAATATTATAAAACTGTACATTGGTGAAATAAATGAAACGAAAAGTACAATCGTATAACAAGGCGCGAATAAAATCTTCCTTAAGTAGGCCCAGTCAAGGTGACATAAGTTATAAATGTCATTGGCATTGTTTTATGATCTTAATCTATAAAATGTGTCTGTATACTTTTTGCTATAACAATCACTGACAGTTATTTAAATTAAAACGGAATCAAATGAAGTCTATTGAAAACGAATTATAGAGACGAGCTTAATAGAAGATTTTTGGGTGGTTTTATAGAGACGAGCTTAATAGAAGATTTTTGGATGGTTTTATCCACCGATTGGGTCGCCCCGTGTCATTTGAGTATAACCGTAATTAATGCGTTCCACTCTTACTAAACAAATACAACTTTGATTCCTATATAACTTAACTCGTTAAAGCTAGGATATTACAATCGTTTTTTTTTTTTTTTATTTTTTTTTTATCCACTTTCCTATGGACTGGGGATCATATATCTGCTTTGTATAGTGTCGGTGTTATTCCTTTCTAGCAGCTTTTTTTTTTACAGAACCCTTGAATTCTGTACCCTGGTCTGTTGGGATAACCCTTGGTATTCCATGATATGCAAATATTAGCTCCAGGTTCTTTGTCACGCATTTACTGGATTTTCATTTCAAACCTCTCAATGTTGTAAATCGCGGAAACACATCAATTACCGACAATATGAAGTTCTAAGTTTTGCGATATGCAATCTACAAGATCAATTTGCCACCTATCGGCTGCGTCATTGGCGTCAATGGGTATTATTACAGGGTTGTTTGTGAATTTTGAAAATACGCTTTGGTACTTCTCGGAACAAAACAGTACCTTTTGTAAAGAGAACAGGCTGCGTGTAGAGTTGAATGATTTTGGCGAAAACCGTATTGATCACAAGTTATTTTTATCCAAAAATTCAGTTATTTGGTTAGCTGCTAATTTTTCTATAATTGTCCTAGTCATATCTATGTAAGCAGTCAAGCCAGAAAAACATGGAATGTAAGAGCTTCTACTGATGTTGCGTTTTGCAGTGACAGAGATGGGAAACAGAGATCAGAAACACAGCAGAAGACCAGCTTAGAAACCATGTAACTGCCTGCAATTTCTAGTTGTTTCCCAATCCAAGTATTGCCACCAATGCCAGCCTTATCATATAGCCCTTTATAATATACTACTGGAATAAAATAACTGTGCATCATCTGCAGTGATGCCATGTTCTAATGAATGAAGATAAGAACATGATATTTGGTATTCTGTTTAAT
>JAVFBW010176839.1:0-10866 GCA_034783835.1 Mopalia ciliata
ACACCAGCATGCTTGATGTATTAATATATTCACATGTGTTGTTACATTAATATTATAAAGGGTCCGCATTATTAAAACTTCTTAGTCTTTAACTGAAATCAAATTACAAATCGTGGAAACGAATTTATTTTTCCAAAATAGTATCTCGATATTTTGATTTTAATAATGCGTATTTGCCACTATAAATATATAACTGTGCTTTCGATGTGTTGGATAAATTAAAAACATCGAATTTGAACCATTTTAAGCTCAAAATGAGACTTTCAATTTAATAAAGAATTTGTACGAATATACGTGCCCAGCGTTTATACATTTACTGAGTATAACAGTATAAAACATGAGTCCGTTTACTTTTCTGTCCTGCATTAGCTTATACATGAAGTTTAATTATAATGGGGAGTAAATCATATGTAACCCTCAAAATCTTCAATTTGTTTTAACATACATGGGCTCCAAAATTTGTTGAAATATTAGCTTGTACATTATGTGAAAAATCAGACAGTGGACTCAAATAATTGATAAAATAGACCATTAAAGCAAGAAAACGCAAATAATAAAAATACTCCCTTATAACGTTAGTTGCGTAGTCAGTAGATCGTAAGGAACTTGCTCATTGAATAATTACTAGTTCATATCCACTTAAATTCCCAGACGTTCTTTGGTTGATTTCCTTCTACCTACTTTGAATAAAAATTGAATATGTTTTCCCAATTTGTTAGTGTATTTTGACATTTATCGTCATCATGTTCATCATCATTTGCCAGCATGGCTAGGTTAATCTTCTAGAGTATTCGACACTCACTGCTGTCGTTTTGTTATTGTACAATACAGAACCGACGGACGATTATCTGAAACAAAATATAAAACGTTATTCAGATCGACAAATTACTAGTAATCTTTAACGCATAGCAAGACCTAATTTATCTGTTGTCGCAGACAGGTGTTGAATTGGTGAAATACCTTGCTAAAATTAATCACCAATCCATCAATCAAGCAATCATATTTAACACTGATGGCACATAATTAATGTATATGACCAGGACCAAAATGCGACAGCATCATTCGCTTCCATTTCATTTGTATTATCACTGTCAACTCTGTTAACCGGACTCTTCTCCTAAATATTTATGTAGTTTCTGATGGGAACAGATTGCATCTGAGCTCTTTGTGACTTTGCTATTATTCCGTGTCCCTTGTACAGCAATTCCATGGAATGAAGGGAATGTCGAAATATGGTTCAATAAAGCAAACCAAGCTTTATTGACAAAATAAATCACTACAATATGGTTACTGATCAGCAATGGAGGACAACGACAGACTATCTAAGCACGTGACACCAAGTCAGATATCGAAATATTCTTATCCTAGTTTTAATAACAAGAATACAAACGATTACCTCATCGAAGCAACTGTTCATTGGCTTCGTTTCAGCTCGGGCATCTCCGCCAAATGAGAGTGGACAGCGGGTTGGAACAGGCTGGGCTGTAATGCAACACGTATATTATTTCTAAAGAGAATATCTGTATGAAACACATGTAAATTCTAGTCAAGTTATAGATTATAGGGTTACTATTCCGAGCTGCATTTCAACTCTCGGCGGATAATTCATGTATAATTTGACTCGGCTTTCAAGCAATAGATTGGATGCGTAGGAACTTCTACGCATCAAATCAGATGTTGTGTTATTAGAAGACTTGGCTAGTGAACATTGTGGAGAGTGTAACTGTATACTGCGGGAGTTAACTAGAACCTTGATCGTTTTATCCGCCAGTAGCCTGTCTGAAACTCTCATTTTATATTAATTATCTGACAAGGGTTGAAATGCAGAGTAGCTCGGAATAGTAACCGATGGCTTGAGAAGATGGTATTATGCATACAAGGCCATTTACACAATGTGAAACTCTTTACCATACACATGGACTATCCAGATCATTCGTCGTTTTTAACACTCAACATCCAAGTGCAAGTGGGCTATGTGATTAGAAATATAAATACCATTTTGAGGATCAGGGCCCGTGTTCATGAAGCTTAAAGTTAAGAGAAACTTAGCGAATTTGCAAACATGATTTGGAATAGTAAACACCAGTTTGTGGAACTTTTTATGCTCCTAACTGAAAGATATTTACTGACAATAATAAAATGTAAACCTAATTATTTCACATTCCATATTTTCAATGGAAACTAAAAGGCTGAAATTTGGCTAAAGTTGCTTAACTTTAAGGAATATTTGAGTGGCTTTATGGATACGGGCCCAGGCAACAAACCGATCAATCTGTATATATTGATTGACACATAATCACACGTTGCAAGCAAGGTCAAAAAATGGATTAATATAAAACATTCAAAACAAATTATTTTAATGAATGACACATAATAACTGTTATTGATGAGGATTAATTGAAATGACCATACGTGTAATTGCTCGGGCAACAGGCGTGGATAAGTACATTATGTATAAATGAGGCAAATGTATTTCAGAACAGTATCAAATTCACCTGTCAACGCCGTGAGTTCATCGTTGATGCAGTTTCGACCATTCACCCTCAAAACCACTCGCTCGTTTGCAACCTCCAGGGATATCAAACGCCAGCCACCCTACAAAATGTAAATATAACGGTCAGATGCTACGAATACTCATATCAGCGGATATTTATATATGCAAAGCTTTTTTTATTTAGCCACTGATTAATGGTGTGTTTTGTTCTGCTGATGGCCAATACAGGATGCACTGCAAAATAATTCAATCATGTGAATTGAACCGCTTCAACCTACAACTAACTGTCTATGTCGTAAACAAGGCTGAGGAATAAAAACGGGTAGCAGAAAACTTTGATTGCATATTTAAAATGAAACGCTATTATGGCTCTCCTCGACAAACGTCCCTGTTTTTCTAAGTGGATATAATGAAGGGATGTGTATACAAATATAGCGCCTGCTTAGCGAGCGCATCATGTACAATCTCAACGAGACGTTTTACCTTTCTGCTGTAGTAACAAATACATGAATAAACAATAATCTAAGAATATTATACAGACAGTTTTATTATATCAGACAGCCGACGGACCAGTTGCATAATGACGTCATTCAATGTATTTTAGTCAGCTATCGGGGACATAAAACGCCATTCAAACGAACAAAAGGAACAGTGTCTTAATGAACTCGGGAACAAATCAGGCACTCATCGTACCCTCAGTATGAAGTGTGATTCAAGATCACTCCGTTTCAGCCTGTCACATTTAAAAGCATAGGAGCCGTGTCCAGAGTTTGAGTACGTTTACATTTTTCGATGAAAATTCCGTCTTTAAGTCCAAAGGCAATGTTTATTCCAAGAATTATTATTAAGGGTTACTATATATTCAACTCGGTATTCAACTCAAACTATTCTTGCATTTATCAAAGTTTGACTGTTTTACTTTTTGTTTAAAATTTTAATGGCCAAACCATGTTAGCGGATAAACCATACGTTTGTCAGTGCTGTGGCAGTCTCTGGCAAATATGGGAAGATGAATCAATTAATTATCAGTTATATCAAACGTATCCATAATTTGGGAATTAATAAATTGAATAAGGAAACATATGTGTTTAATAGGTTCGTTGTTAACCCTGTGCGTGTCGGAGACACGTATCCAGAAAACTCTTGCTTTGTCTTGGCGGGTCGTAACTTGACTCGATACTAATAGTGTAATGACCACTTACTTTCGATAAACAACGCTACAAAATCACTTTGTACATTTTAAGGTGTATTCAAGTATTCGGAATAAATACTATCCCTCTACAGTGGAATGGCAAATGAAAGGTTAGACAGTGACAGTGTTTCTGTGAGTAACCTCCGGTTTCCCTTATGCTGAAGTTGGGATAAGTTAATTCCGAAAGCTTTAAGGTCTTGCTGGGCCCATTGGTCGATTTTCAGAACACCCGCTGTATTATGCAGAAGAATATAAATCTGTACCAAATATATGTATATACTTTTGGAAAGCTTGAATACTCAGAATTACATATATGTGAATATGGTGAATATTCAAATATTATTTCTAAAAATATTGCAAAATGTCAACGGAAAAAATAGACTGCACTTTCTTAGTCTATTTATCGAATTGCAATAAAGACAAGCCTCAGTAAATCAGTTGACCAAGTCGAATTGTCTAACCTGTGCTTCATTTGTTTTAGAAATGTTGATAAGAACGATCCCAGTAGATTTTTTTATGCCTATCTCATCTTGAAATATCATATAAAATGTAAAATACAACTTTCAGAACACATTAAAAACACCTAGGACGAACTTGTAATAAAACGAGACCCCGTATAGTATAGATCGTGTTGTGCTGTTAACAATGAGACAAATTTGAAGTTTCTAACATGAAAAGTTGTCTAAAATACGCCTTGAAAAATGTATAGTCTGCTTAAAAGTTAAAACTGACAGGAATGACAGGAAAAGGCAATTCAAGTTTTGCGACTAGAATATATTAACAAGGGAAAACCAAATTATAGGCTCCAATTTAACTGTTTGTAATTAGAATTTCGAATTTTTGTTTTCACCAACATATAGTTTTAACACCTAATATTAATCACAGCGATAAAATAAATTGGTTCATTTTGAGCCCAAGGGGTGAAGCAAGACTGCACTATATCCAATCAGTATGTAGCGTTTTACATGAGAATGCACTTACTGCTTGTCCTTGATCGGAACAAGTCAACGTAACTGTGCCCGACGCATCCGTTATCTCCACAACATATGTTCTATCGTTTGTCCGATAACCGATTGTGACTGTTGGATCAGCTAGAACGCATCCATTGGAAACCAAGACCTTGTATGTATTGCTTGCATCAGCGTCGTCATCACGATTTATCTTTACTCTAAACTGTATTTGGAATGTCCTGCTGAATTCATTGCCTGCAAAAGCTGGAACCGTGATATAACCTTTCTTGATACAAGCCGCTCCACCCCCAACTGCTCCCGAAGTCTTCTCGATCTTTGCCGAGCTCGAAGGATATCGCCCGATGTAGCCTCCTCGCGCCTCGTCGGTAAATTCCGTATCAAAAGATGCTTGTAGCATCACAACACATGGCTTCTCCTCGGGACCTTTATTGGAGGAATACTTTTATTAGATTTTGAAATTGTTGAGCCATGCAATTTAAATTCATGAACTTTGTGCAAATGTTCACTACATTAATGCTGTTGTGAGGAGATGGATCTCCAGTTTTTACAAATACTTTTAATAATATAGGCCTAATTTACGGAAGACACCAAGTTTACCTTGATATGTGTTTGATTAATGGGTAATAAAGCGAGATCTTTGTATAGGCTTACCCAATATATTTGAATTTGGATTATAAGATGGGTCATATATCCGAGAAATAACCCTACCTGCTGCAAGTAACTCTTCCGGTGCTGCAAATCGACAAGTGCAGTCTTCCTGACTCCAGACCATGTTGTAGCCGCAAGACATGGTGAAATTCCTCTCCCATACTGTACGGATGTATTTCTTAGGGAAGCCAGGGACGGGACTGTATTGCGCACATGGGTCAGAACTGTCCGGACCTTCTTCACACCTACATGTTTCCTGGTTCCAGACGAGGCCAGCCACTGGGCACGTATAATTCCTCCATTCAGAGTTCCATTTCTTTTGGAACATGCTGTCGGACGTCGGATGTTTTCTGTGCTCCAAGCTACAATCTAAATAAAGAAAGGGATTGATATTAATAGTATTGACAGCTACATGTTACAGCAGTTTAACTTACGTCCAAACACAAATACTGATTGTTTGTTTGATCGGTGTTTAAGGTCGTACTCAAGGGTATTTCACTTATATGACGACCGACAGAAATACAGAACATCACAACCAAATCTGCTTCCTGTTACCCTTTAGCTCTGCGAACAACAGGGCAACAGAAAGCTACCTCTTTTCTCGCCTCTTACGATCGACCAAGGAAGCCGAGGGAGTATTCTGCAGGACCATGCCCCACCCTCTTCCTCACGCGGCCACATATACTGAAGAGTAAATCATACAGGTCTCTCGTATTATTGGACTTCCCTTCAATTGTGACCTTTCAGTGATATTAACTGTAGTATTGCTGCACGCTCTCGGATTTTAGCACACCGATATTTTTGTTCCTTTTAGAAACCTTTTAGATATCGCTATTACACAAGTAGTGCATCTGCAATCGTCAAATAACAAAGCAGAACAAATAATTGATCTTATTGGAATAAATGTAAATATCGCTGTACTATAAGGAATGTCAAACAATTTCAAGTTTGAACTAAATAATCCACTACTACATAGTTTCTCTGTTTATCCACGTTGATACTTACTGAATTTCTTAGTTGTGCTGTCAAGTGGCACCAGTTTAATAGGCCTTACTGTAGTCTTGGCGACAGAAAGTGCCCAGCATGAAAACATCACCAGTAGGAGATAACACTGTAAACTAGCCATTCTGAGGAGATAATCTGAAAGTTGAACAAGTTAATTATCCTGATAGTTGAGTTGCCTGTTCGATTAGGAAAGTTGAAGCCACCGATTGCTTGTTTATTTATTTGTATGTTCGTGACTGAGAGTTGAATAAGTTTGTGGGCTTAATTATCCAATTGTCTGTTCGTTTCTTAAAGTTGAAGAAGTTAGTAAGTAAATTTGTCTGTCCTAATCTTTAATCCGCTCAATATGCGAAAGTAATAAACAATGGCTCTCAAAGAAGTTAATTTGTCTGTTCTTTTATGAAAGTTGAGAAGTCAGTTAGCTTGATTATCGATTTGTTTTGTTCCTTTCTTAAAGTTGACGAAGTCAGTTAGCTTGATTATCGATTTGTTTGGTTCCTTTCTGAAAGTGGACGAAGTCAGTTGGCTTAATTATCAATTTGATTTTTCATTTCTGAAAGTTGAAGTTGAAGAAGTCGTTTAGTTAGATTGTCTATTTGTCTGTTCGTTTCTGACACTCTGAAGTCAGTTAGCTTGATTATCTCCCTGTATGTTTGTATGTGCAAGTTGACGAAGACAGTTTGCTTGAACTGTATTTGCCTGTTCGTTTGCTGTTCAATAGTTCTATACAGAGGATTTCTGTCGTGACTGGAGTTGGCTGCGTAACGTTTTCAGCTGTCACAGTACATGTGAGTTATTTCCACAGACCATATTCCATTGAAAAATAAATGGTAAAACTACTGGTGACGATCTGTTTTCTTTTGTCTTTCGGTTTTGTCGGCAGAGCAAACAGCGACACCGCCATGAGGAAACCACCCTCAGTCTGGCATCCCACCTAGTTACAACATACTAACTAACATCGGGCTTCTTTAATAAATATGGTTTTGAAAATATAACAGCAAACAACAACAAAATTGTATGAGTCCACTACCTATGCCACGAACAATTGCATTGCAATACAATCCTTACTTTATAATTTAAATATCACAAGATAATTTGGTATGCAGTTATCTTCATGTCCAGATCGCCACTTTGTTTTCGAAAATTATACCACAAATATTTTTTCATGTATTAAAAGCCGCAACGAGGACAAAAGGAAACACACAGATCAATTATAGTTGTACGACACAAACAAAACTAAAGGACATGGAGAAATATAATCTTCGTTCTAAGACATATTCAATCTTGAATAGCTGAACGAAGTATGTTATCTTCAAAATACGTTTGCAAACTTTCAATTAGTTCTCAATTTTGTCATTTTAGATACATGAGAAAACAACTTACCGTATGATATAAGTTTCCTCTTAATAAATGTTACTGTGGCCCAGAAGGAAAGTTAGATAAAAACCCTTGCTGATTATAACACAGTTTTACTGTGAGTCATTAAATTATCCTTTAGCTGTTGTCCTGATCCCAGTCTTAAGTCAAAGATCTGAATTCGTTTTAATGGGATGTTGAAACTAAAGACGGACTGGTTTAATTATGTAGGTGTTAAGACCTTACCAAATAGAGGCCAACATGACCTGCACACACGCCAAAGCAGTAGTCTTATAGCGTGGGTTTGATTTGATTAAATGCTTTCATCCATCACACCACCTGTGCAGATCTCTGTTTGCTTCATTTCTACTCATTGAGTATTGAGTGCACCTTCTCATGCAAACTGAAATTTAACTAATGAATCCTGATGCCTCCACGAACCTCTTCAAGTCACTGTAGAATACAATGTAATGAATGAATTAATCACTTTATTTATATTGGAAGGTACATCAACAATATATAATCAAACAGTAGTAGTGTTTATATATACCGAGCCCACACGGGGGCTTATCGTCCACTGTTTATAGTACATAGTTGTAAAAGATCACAGTTTGTGACGTAAGTACAATTTGTCTCGACGCTTACAAAAACAAATTTTAATATAATGGCAGATTTTCCTGGTATACTTTTCACTTTTCACCTATGGAGGTGTTATCATCAAATACTGTGTTGTCGATCAATTTAATTCTTTCTTGTTCGTAAAATGTACAGGAGAAGATGAAATGAAACTCGTCTTCGACTTCATTATTTTGGTATAACAGACAAATTCTCTCTTCTCACTTTTCACCTTGGTATCTACCAACTTCTACACATTTAGGTAAAATTCCACATCTGAACTGAGCATCAAGGGATCTTTCAAAACGAGATAAGTTATACAGGAGGTATTTTTCTGTTTTGAATTCATGGTTGAATTGTACATATGTTCCTAATTTAGGCTTGTTTAACACAGCTGTATTTTCACAAATTAAAATATTTTCAAAACAGATTCCCATACCTTCCTCATATAAGATACCTTTAACATAAGAACTCCATTTGCGATTACAGGCTTTATCCCACAAACATACATGCCTCGCTAATCTAGATTGGTCCATCTTTACATATCTATTCCATAAACGAATTGGCTCCAGTTTTCTCAGTACCTCAAGAGAGACCCATCCTCGATCCCCATGTATACCGTCCAGTGGAGTGAATTTATGAACACCTGTGAAATACCTTTGTGCTCTATTAAAAACATTGTTACAGGATTGGATGGTATTTTTAACTTAACCCCATACCCCAACACCATAGTTTAGGATGGGTGTAACTCCATTATTAAACATTGTATTAAATGTATAAAAGCCAAAATCGGATAATACTTTACACTTGTTAATTGTCATGCCAAGGGCACGGCCTCTAGGCACCATTCGTGTACAGTATCTCATAATGTTTGTAGATCATTTTCATTGTTGGAAACTAACACAATATAAGCTGCCTATACTGAACGGATATATATTACTGTTCTTAATTTCTTATAATAGTCCATTGATATCAATGGAAGACATTGTAGGCGACATGGAACCCCATTGTTTTACTCACGATGTAGTTTGGAACCACTCGGTGACGTAATTATTAAGTTTGACAGCGGATAAGGTGTCCGTATAAATATGCTTTATGGCTCTGTAAGTTGGTCCATTTATTCCAACTTCTAATATCTTGTAACATAGTAAATTTCTAATTAACAAATCGAATGCTTTTTATTAGAGTTTCCTGCTGATATATTATTCTCACCAATGCTATTAACAGTAAAAAAAATATGCTTAGCGCAAGATCTTTCGGATCGAAATCCGTTTTGTTCGTCTACTACAAGAGTATTTTGATCAGCGTAATTACAGATTCTTTTTGTTAATAACCCTACTGTATATTTTGTATAAACAGGATAATATACTTATATCGCGATGGTTGTGTGGATCTCGAGGATCACTTTTCACGTCTTTTAATAGAGGAAAAATTAGCGCTTTTAACCATAAGTTTGCCAGTAAGTCATTCACAAAACAAAGGTTAAAAAATTATGGAAGCATAGCTTTATACTGGTGTGTATTTTAAAACTTCGTTTGGTATATCGTCAACACCAGCTGTCTTGTAGCTCTTTGTTTTGTCGACAGCGTATGAAATTTCACTCCATTCAAATACCCTATTCAGTACATTATCAACATTTGTAACATTCTCTTTGTCGGGAAGTTCCTCTACTTTATCAGCGTAAAATTGTTGATCAAAAACGTCAGATGATATATTAGGCCTATACAATGTTAGTGCAATTTTTTGGCAATTACGTGACGTCCTTAAATTACGGACATATTCCCAAAATTGACGTGGGTTATTAGAATGAATTGATTCCAAGTGGTCACTGATGTGTTTGTCGTATTTTCTCTTGCTCTGACGTAACATTTTATCAAATTGTTTAGCTGCGTGCTTAAATTCAGATTTTAGCATATCTCCATGTTGTTTATTACCTGTATTGTTTACAAACATATTTTCTTTTCCATGCATACATTTCCAAAGTTCTGATAATGTAGTATTCCAGTAAAGTTTCGATTTTTTGTATTTTTTTTACGAGTTCGTTTTGACGCCCTGGTGACAGGTATTAAGTACTTGTCCATTTGTTCCATTATAATATTAGTTAGATCACTATATACGCTATTAATAGTTTCCTGTGTGTGTCTAACTACTTCTATATTATCAATGAAGTGAATTATACAATTTCTTAAGGCAGGAGAAGACATAAAATCTACAGACATATTGTTTTGTACTTCAGTGGTATATAGGTATTTGCAGGAAACTCCTCGGTTTCCTCTGTTGGCATAATTAATTCATTTTCCAAATGATTATCTGACTTGACTTTCAACGTAAGTATTCCATGATCTGGCCCCTTACTTCTAGGAGTAATTAAATGGTGTAAATTAAATTTTGCAACGATATCGTTACAAAGTTCACTTTAAAAGAGACACAATTTTTTATAATATCTTGCGGAAAATACAGTTGTAAACAGCCGATTTGCCTGTAGTCTTAATACATATAAGATTACTTGTTAATCTGCCATTTACAATACATAGTTTACAGTCGTTCAAAAACTCCATCAGACTTTTTCCATGATTGTTCACTGT
>JAVFBW010176861.1:0-10864 GCA_034783835.1 Mopalia ciliata
GAAGATACAGGCATATGTATGGAAACGTTGTGTTCTATCACAAAACAAGAAGTGGTTATCCAGAAATTGTATAATTAAATATCGTATAGATTGATTTACATGCGCCATCATCTGGGCTACAATGACACACGGTCCATACAAAACATGGCGTTTCCAGTGCCCCACTACTTTTTGATAACTACATAAATGTTTTTTTGGGCTCCCGTTTAACAGGGATTGTAAGTTGAATATTTATCTGATTTAAAAGTGTTCGAGTTCGCTTCTTTCGTTTGTTTGTTTATAGAACTTGGTAACTATATGATCTATTGTTTCTTCCTCTTTGTTATACATGGAACACGGAATTTCAATACTTTTTTAAGGATTAGGATTAAATTCGGGGAAGAAGTCCCTTTTTATCTTGCGACCAGGACCTTAAAGGGAACAGAACAAGACTGACCTTTGGGTTACATGCCCAACACTCTTACACTCTTCTGTACATAGTCTGAAACGCGGTACGTGTGTCGTGTAGGCATATTTTCTGAAATTACCTCCACGCCGAAATGAACAGAAATACTAAGAACTACGCCACGGGAAAGACAGGGGTCATTTTTGATCTCACAAAATCTCATTGCATTACTTCATAGTTTGTTATAAAACAACTTGAACAACAATACCGCAAATATCATGTAGTGAATCTCCATAAACCTGAAAGCATGAGCTTAATGTTATTATGGAATTCATACGTTTCTTTTCACAATACTTTTTAGAATGTAAAACAGGGATTGAGAAGTTGTGTTCAGACATCGAGGAGGCTTACAACGCCAAAAACTTATCTGCTTTGAAAGAATATTGCACTGATGATTACCAATCTTTTCAACCGGGATCGTTGGAAGATGCAGGCGTAGATGGTAAGTTAAATAAATTACAATTAATTCCACGAACCGGGACACTGTCACAGCATGTTAAAAAATCGAAAGCATTAGTTCTTATTCCAGGTTCGATTTTGCATTGAACTTAAATCACACAAAAGCCCTAATACTATCAATTAACCCTGACAGCAAACATACCAATAGCCTGACGGTTTTACCAACAGACGCTGTCGTCGTTTGAAGAGATATAGGATACTCACAATTGAAAGTACTTTCCTTCATTTACTAAGGTGATATGATAAATATTTGCCTGTTATCTACAAAATTTGTGAAAGTATGTGATATCACAATCCATGTTACAGGGTTAGATATGAGTCGACATTTTATCAAAGCAGAAAATGTCAAAGTCCAATGGACTGCTGGTGATTTTGCAGTTATTGATTTTGAACTACACCAGGAAACCGCAGAAAGTGTCCCGCAAGTTGAGCAGTAAGTGACTTATAAATTAATCTGATCATTCTAAGAATAGTTATGTAGTGAAAATTGCCTTCGTTCGTGAACTTGGTATTTTTCTACTTTTAACCGGATCATTTGTTATCTCTTTTAGAACGTATATTAAAGTGGTCACGTGTCATATGATATATTTTATGCAAAGGTATTCTACTCCATGTACATTAAAATGGAACTGCTGTTAGCGACCGTTCCCAAATTCGAGGCTTGGGGTGTGCATTTAACACGCAAAAAAGGAGTTGAAAAAACACATCCAGCTATAGTATATAGTAAAATGCTGATATTTTATTGTGTCTCAATCGCTTCGTTACTATAGTCTTGTGTCTTTCATTTTTTCTTTCTTTAAGTCTTGTGGCTGTAATCGCTGACAAGAATGGGAGACTGAAGTTTGGACTTTTACTATGGAATTTTGTATAATCTGTAACCCGTGTTGGACATCATGCAGCATAAGGTCTATGGATTGATGCAACCGATGACTCAACGAATCAATCCATGGATCAACCATTGTGTCTAATCTTGATTCTAATTATACCTTAATAAACACTTCAAGGTATCACCTATATCTTGAGTACCTATACCTTAATACGATAAGAGACAGGTTTCTTGATTAAACTGTTTTTGTGTAATTTAGACATACCAGCGTTGTGCAGGTAAACTTTGACATTAGTTGATTATAGTGGCATTAGAGACTTCCTTAATCATTGGCTGTGGTTTTGGTAGAGCTGATATCCCTTTTGTTGATGGTCCCAGCTTTGGTCATGCGGGGTGCGACGACCGTAACGCGAAGAGTCTAAATAACGCCAGCCATATACAACCGAGAGAACAAAATATAAAAAGGAAGTGTCATGAATTGGACAAATCCATATTTTTGATTAAAAATATTGTTTTTCACTTACCTTTTATTTTTTTCTAGAATGTTTGTGTCACACACTTTATAACAAAGATACAGCAAACAGTTATTCAATCAGTGGCATGCATTATTTATTATTAAACACTCACAAGCCAGGCAACCGTGTGTTCTCTGAATTGATATCTGTAGAAAATGAAGTTCACGAAACAAACTAGGAGCCATTGGGTCTATAACTCATCTTCGCAAGGCAAGCCGAGTCTGAACCTGCTTCGATTTACCGTTCACCGTATCGTGTCTACCTCTCGACCATCGGTTTATATGAGCGAGTCATATCTTGTGGCTCTGACAATCGCGGCGGTGGTTTTTGTGGGGTTTCCTCGCAGTTTTCCACCGTAATAAGGCTATGTACAGTGTGAAGTGGACAATCCATCATCACATCAGTGAAATACCCTTAAGTAGGGCGTTAAACGCTAATCAAACAAACAAACAATTGCCAACCAAGATCATATACCAGATGGTCTTGGCTAGGGAAGATGTTTCAACCATGTTTCTAGATGTTTTGTATCCATGGCCAGCTGACGACGCCCACAAGCTGCGAGAATATACAAGTGGTAGCTTACTCAAGCCATTTTACTCATATAGTTAAAGCTTTGCGACATCGTGATCAATGTCCAATGATAGTATAGCAATACTGTTAAATCTACAGACAGCTTGAGTTAGATTTCGGCAATCATTTGGCTGCATTTTAAAATATATGATGAAATTCATGTCACATAATGGTAAAAAAAAAATAAGAAGAAAAATATGACAGAGTGGAAATGACAGTGAACAGCTAAGATTGTCTTGTGACTAGATACCATGTGTTTATTGGCTGTTTGTATTTGTATGTGGGACATCAGGCCTGTTTGTTTTGTTGGTTTGATTGAGGGGTAACGTCATACTCAAGGGTAATTCACCTATATGACAACGGAATGTCCGGGTCACACTGTTCCCAGCCCAATTACGTTGGGAAACCAGGGTGAAACCTCGTACACCCTCCGCGATTACCCGAGCCACATTGTGTGACTCTCTCATATAGCTGATGGTCGACAGATGGACTCGATCCTGTGAACAGTAGATCATCAGGCCTGTAGATCAGCTGAGGGAGGTAGTTTCCTGTCCAAGCCAATACAAGACGGCGGCAGGGGTCATACTACGACAGGAAAAAGATTGGTGCGTTATTTAAAAATAACAAGATGCAGATTTCGGTAGTAGGTAAAATTTATGAAGACTTACTATTAGAATTGTTTTCCAATAATCTGTAGAAAACACCATACTGATATTTCTACAAGAAATGGTTAATGACAGGCAATACATCTCCGGCTTATAAATATTGAAGGTCTCGTCTTACCTCTTCCCCTACTCCGCAAATCCCCAAGTGTTCTTTGCATTTGATAATTTTTATTTAAAAAACGCATTTCGAAATTGCAAAAAACAACATTAAAAAAACAAAATGCTAATTTGATCATGACAATAGATAATTTGTAGTTTCATTATCAAATGCAAATAGATAAAAAGAAGTATGTTTTAATTTATATCTTAATTTAAAATCTGTTTGTATCCCACAATCTTTTTTGTTTATTTGTGGCCGGCGGTCCTGTTTGAATGTATCTAAGAGTGTACTGACGACCATTGGTAGTGGCACATTTTGGCTTGTTTAAACCTGCTCATGACATAATGCGGCTTAGACGAGACAACACATTACAGCGGTTCTTCTTAGAAAGATGCGTGTAAATGGCATCAGACGTTATGATGTGAATGGCACGTATTTGTTTTCAACAATATGTTGTGTAAAAAAAGCTTTGTAAACAAACAGTGCAAGGAGAACTGCTAACATCCGATTTTCGCAAGTTTACTAAAGGTAATCTCAAACTCCAAGGAATCAAGGGTGATTGGATGAAGCTGTGTGTGAGAAATGAGATATGGTACAGTGGTCAACGATTATCAGACATAGGTTAATATCAATGTTAAATAGCATCTGATTAGCTTAGTAATTTTTACTCAATTCGTTTCAGAGCTATAGATTAAACACGTCAGAACCTTAAGATTGAACTTGTGGACAAATATATGCTGGTACACTAGTGCTGTAGGCGTCACAGAATATAACCTTCACCGAAAATCTAATTAAAATGAGGTCTTTATTGCAATCTAACGCAATCACACGTATAGCTACAATCTGGTTAAGCTTGATGGGGTTCAGGAAAGGTCACAGCTTCAGTTGTCCAATGAAAACACAGGTCACACGGTGCCATTGTAAACACCAAATTCTGCCAAAACAAGCAGAAGTTGTCTGATTTCCCTCTGTGTAGCTGTGCTATATACGTATGAACGGTACGATTTTTACTATACAATTTTCAGCAAATATCACTTCTTGGCCAACAACACGATACCCTGTGATCTCAACAGTCAGAAGCGCCATTATTACATGCTATGTATTGGAATGACCAATTGGTTGTACCAATTTAACACTTACCAATTCTAATTATTATGATAACCATACTAACAGGAAATACAGGAGTTCCATACTGACTACGATGTCTAATTTATTAAAGACAAGGAAATGTGGCTTGATTTTTTCTAATTGTGCATAATAATGTAGCCCTTTACCAAGTCTAGTATAATGATAACCATACCCACATGAAATATATTTATATTTATATATATTGATCCGCACTTTTATATTGACTACGACTTCAAATAAAGTTTAGGCAAAGGAACAAAGGCTTGAACTTTTATACCATTGGAAATGTTTTCTGTATCTCTCCAAGTAGATTTACGTCGAATAATCAGAGGAAAACAAGTTTTTAGGTACTTTGGCGTCATTCCGTGTAATCTGGGATTACAATATTCAGTAATATTTAGCCCGGTCTAATCTTACCCCAATCCACTCAGATACTCGGTATTGTTCCCATTCGTCCATTTTCGCAAAAATTCCGGAAATCTGCTCAACTTGACAGTTGTCGATGCGCATGTGCATTTCTATATGGTGTTGAATAACCCATGGGAGTCTTCATGCTTCGGAATTTTTGTCTATTTTATTTTTCCGCATTAAGACATAAATATATTATATATACAGACTGTGAATATATCTAAACGAGCATTACTAGACAGAATTAACATATCTTTAATGGATTTACATGGTTAACAAGGAGGTAAATGAATAACTGCCTTAGCCTTTTGAGCACACAAAAAAAGTCCCGATCGGCTTTTCTTCCTTCTATCGGCCACCATTTTTTTAATCTGCGACTACAAGGTTTGTACTATATGTTATCCCAGGTTTTTCTTGGCCGATATTTGATCGTTTTTTGACCGAAATGAAACTTTTTCGAGTTCTTATAACACTTTATACGGAGTTAAAGATAGCCGTTTACATGTACTGCATACAACTTTTGTTTTAATCGAGATTAAGACAGTTGTCTCCCCTACTTCATTTTATTATCGTTGTCGATGTAACTGCAATCTGTGCACTGAAAATATAGTATTAACCGTCCAACATGACCATGTACAGCAGATAAAGCAGCGTTTAACATAAACTCGTCTCAGAGTATATATTTTAGTATACATCCCAGTCACTAGAAACAGGTACTTGAAAGATGTGGAAAACATATCACTGGTACAGTGTAGATTTATCTTTATCATCCAAGAGAATGTCTGACTTTGGACACATTTGTTTGTTTGATTGGGGTTTAACGTCGTACTCAAGGGTATTTCACTTACATGACGACGGATTGTCCACTTCACACTGTTCCATGTCTAATAAAAACGTCAAAAACACCCCCGCGATTGCCGGAGCCAGAACATGTGACACTCCTTAACGGGAGGGTCGACAGATAAACTGGATTTTTCTCGGTTTAATGTTAAGTTTGTAGCTGTAAACAGGTCCCTATGTGTATACTGTCATGTATAATTGTTTTTAAACCTAATATTCCGTTTAACTGAATTTAGAAAAATCATGTCATATCCTATTTAAATAATTAATTGAGATAGAAAAGTTAACTAGCGCATACAGATTGTTGCTATTACATAATACTCCCGTAATGTATTGGTCTCTGAAGCACCTTTATAGCTGGGGATTAGCAATAAGCAGAATACTATCAATATAAATCAGGAAATTTGTATTTATTTCAAAAAAATTTAAAAATAATAAGACTAAAAATAAATTGTCCCAATATGTCAGCTGTTAAATAAAATTAATGTAAACTCGATACATTGAGTAAGCTTACTTTTGTAGATAGAGCTCGAAATCTGTCAAGAGTAGAGACGCATAGACAGACAGAAGTCACCTATTTTAAGAACCCTCAAAAACATCTTGCAGGTGCACAACTATTTGTTTGTTTACATATTCACCGATCTGGACAACCCTGAATGTACATAAGTGCCAATAAGTACATGTACAACTTTTTGTCTTTCGCGGGAAGTTCCTTGACACATCAGGTATAAATAAACTGAGTTTTTAGGATTTTTTTCAACAAAATATTTCCTTTATATATTCATATGCCTACCTACAAGGCTAATAAACCAGGTATCTGTGTCTGTGTCATGACAAACGGTAGCCCGATAGGGACACGGTCCGTGTCCCTTTAGACAATTCATCTTCCAGCTTTTTATTTTCAAAGCTGAAAGATGAAAAGCTCGACATCGCTTCTTACTTCCGAAACAAACTTCACAAAGCTGGAAGTAGGAAAGCTCTAGCCTGCAGAATACACCCTCACCTTCCTCGGTCGATCGTGAGAGGTGATAAAAGAGGTTGCTTTCTGTTGCCCTGGTGCTCGCAGAGCTAAAAGTTAACGGGAAGCAGATTTGTTTGTGATGTTCTGTATTTGTGTCCGTCGTCATATAAGTGAAATACCCTTGAGTACGACGTTAAACACCAATCAAACATCACTTGCAGCTTTCGAGCTTTTCAGCTCACACTCAAAGTTATAAAGCTCATCACCGTGTTCAGCTTTTCATCTTTTACCAACACTAGATGGAAATATGAAAAGCTTAGGGCGTTTTTACTAATAAATATATTATATTATTGTTCAAATACAAATGAACGTGGTTTCTTTTACACAAATCTTAATATACGAAAAACAAAAACAATTTACATGATTCTTTGACTAAGTCTTGCGTAAATCATGAAAAAAAAAACTATATTTTTCATAATTATTGTAAATTGCGTTATTTCAAACTGCATTGGTAAGTGGAAACGTAATTTCTAATAAAAACGCAATTGTAACAACTGATTTTTTTCTGTTTGGAAAGGCAATTTCTCTCGGTGTCAAAGATTATGCCAAACATATTTCTGTATTATAAACACTTTACGAAAAAATGCGCAAGAGTAAAGAAAAATTCAACATTTAAGGCGTTATGAAAGGGTTTCGACAAAGTTAATAAGGAATTATTTTTATAATGTAGTAATTATTATAAATTGCGTTTTGATTTATCTGAGATCGTTTATTGAAAGAGAAGTAAAAAATTTAAAAATATTCTTTCTTGCATTCTTAATTCTTTCAAAAGATTAAAAGATGTATTTGGAAATAAATTGTAACAAACTTCTTTATATCCGTTATAATAAATTGCGCTGCAACACACCGGACAATTTGTAACAACGAAATCAAAAATTGCATTTGTATTCAACTGAGATCATTAACACAAAGATTAGACAAAGGATCATGAATGTTGTTTTTTTCTTTCTTTTTACAGTTTAACTTTTGTCAAAAGAGAGATTAAGCTCAGGTCTTTCGCGTTCGTAATATCATAATATATGTATTTAGAAAAAAAATGATATACTTCAGAAAAAAATAAATTATAATTGCGTCATTATTGCTTTTTTATTGCATTACCACACAACAACGCAATTTGCAATAGTTATATGTAGTAATATATACATTATGTTGTTTCAATATAGCGCATTTGTTCGGCGTCTTGTGATTATCTATACTCGTCATTATATATTGTCAGTGATGTGGATGGGATTTCCTTGAGTGACCCGTTGCATCGTAGTGGAATAATGATAAGTACAGCATAAACTCCGATACACAAATAAAATTGATCCGAAAAATGATGTTTTTGAGGAAATGCAAGACGTGGCCACACACTGACGAGCTAGACAAGGAACAAGTCGCAGTAGTAAAATCACATTTTCCCCATCTAAAATTCAGCATCAGAGTCATCCCCGAAATCTGTTTGTGGCCTATATATATATATATATATGAAGAAAACGTGAATATTTGACGATAGTATAGCATGTATCATTTGGTCTTCATTTAGAACTAACACTGTATTACAAAGTAATACAAAACAAAGTAATACAAAAGAAACGTTTTTAACACTCATGTGCTTAAACTATGTCAATAGATGGCGCTGTCGTTTTCATTATTAACGTGATACCGAGAAGCGGATTCAATGTCATAAAACGGTCCAAATGTTAAAGTTAGAAGTTGGAAGTGTTTGGAAAATAAAACGTCCTCCGCTTTCGTTGATAAAAGATGAAAAGTTAATCACGGTAATGAGCTTTATAGCTTTGAGTTTGAGCTGAAATGCTGGAAGCGCTGTAGAGCTTTCCTTCTTCCAGATATGCGAAGTTTATTTCGGATGTTAGAAGTAAGAAGCGATGTGGAGCTTTCCATCTTCCAGCTTTGAAAGTCAAAACCTGGAAGATGAATTGTCAAAAGGAACATGCCCTTTGACCGACTAGATAATATGAGTGAAAACAGTGTTTGCTTGTTGTTGTGCGGCCTGGTCAGTAGCCCTTTGTGACTATGTTTACTGTAGTTATGAATGTAAATATACATAAAGCCTGCCGCACACGAGAGGAACTAGCTGAGCTGTCAGCCTCGAGAGGCTGGGAGCTCAGCTGTTTCCCCCGTCTGCGCTGAAGTTTTAGTGAGATTTCTGCCTCGCGAGGCCGTGAGGAAAATATCTATCCTGTTTGATATTTTCTGCCTCGCGAGGCCAGCAACTCATCGTTTGCGGGCGTCGTAAGCTACCGCCTGAGCTGGAAAAAGTAACTGACCAATAGAAACGCGTTGCCGGGTCATGTGGTATCAGCATGGCGACCATCGATGACATCGTGAATGATGCTATTTTGGAAGATCAACTGGTTGAACAATAGCAGGAATACACATGCCTATACGCTGTCCAGTCTGCCGAATTCAAAAACAGGGACATGAGGCAACAAGCGCATGAGCAAATTGCGGCAAACTTGAAACAGAGTGGTAAGTTTTTCGAAAATCTATATGTAGATCGGGGCGATTATTGAGCCTCGAATGATGATAACTATGTTGTGCATTGATTTAGCAATGATGTATATGTGAGTGGGGGCTTCCGTGGATGTGTGGTCAGCGTGCACAATGATCACTGTTGTCTGGCACCAATGAGGTTCATATCCAGCTCCCGCTGGCTTTGTCTCCAGCTTTACGTGCGAAGGTTTGTCAGCAACCTGTGGAAGGTCGTACGTCCCCCCCCCCCCCCACCCCACACTTTCCTCCCACAAGTACAATTGGTTAATGATTTTAATTTTTCATTTATTTTTACAGAGATATAAAACTAATGTAGATATTATCATTCCAATATATTTCAGTGCCGGCACTGCCCACTTTCCTCCAACACTTATGCTGATACGCTGTCATATGAGTGAAATAATCTTAAGCATGGTGTAAACTCCAATCAAACAAATAAACAAACAAAACTGTAGTCTGGCACCAATGGGGTTGTGAGTTCATATCCAGCTACCACTGGCTTTGTCTCCAGCTTTACTTGCACAGGTCTGCCAGCACTGCTCGGTTTCTCCCCACAATAAATGCGGGCACGCCATCATATAAGTAAAATAATCTTAAGTAAGGCAAATAAATAAACAAATGTAATGTAAATGGGATGATTTTGTTAAGATGCAAAGTGAAGAATTGCTTTTCAATATTTTTTTGCAGAGATGTGGGCAACGCTAATAGAAAGATGCACAACTTTTATAGAACCAGAAGTTGAAGCAATTTAATAGGGGATAAATATGTATTTCGGTGGTAATCTGGTTGAACTCGTTTAAATAGAAAACTTGAATAATAATGTGATGATTAAGAACATCAGGGTGTCTGATTTTCCAATTATATAAGGTTGATGTTATTTTCCAATTTTTCATATTTTCAGTCGATTGGGTCAGAAATAAACTGAGACAACTAAGAAACAGTTACACAAAAGCAAAAAATACACCTGCAAGTGGAAGTGCAAGGGAATCCTGCACAAAAATGACGCTTGGCTGTTGGAAAAGCTGCAGTTCCTGGCATCATATGTAGCAGCGAGACCATGTCGAATTTGGAGATAGTAAGTTATAACATAAATAATAAACTTTGATAATATTATATAATAGTAGCAACAAAAAGTAATGGCATTTAAATACTTTTAATATTTAATTATTTATTATGTGCAAAATGAAAGTCAAAATCATCCACTATAATAATTTATAGCTGAACATTCCAGATTTATTTATTGATTCTCTGACCGGCCATTGTGACTATATTTAACTAGTCAGACACAGGCTATAAAATTCTTATTTTAATTTTTGCACTTGATGTGTATTTATTGACTGAGATCAAAATCTCAAAATTACAAAAAAATAAATGTTGCAAAGGCTGTCTCA
>JAVFBW010176872.1:0-10864 GCA_034783835.1 Mopalia ciliata
AACAATTTTTTTTTTTGGGGGGGGGGGGGGCAAATCTGTGAAAAATTAATGTTAAATAGCACATTGGCTTGTTTCTCGGTCTCCTTTAGAATCGGTTTTACTGCAAGCTTATCGACATAAATGTTATGAAAAACAGTTTGAACTAAAAGGATTTGTATAGCCTTATCTTTCATGATCCCAGATTGTCTCCCTTGTATTGTATTGACGCTTGTATCCGTCTTGAACGCTGGCTAGATTTGGGTGAGACAACTCTATCGAGAATGCCTGTCGCTCCAGTTACATCATGATTTACAGCATAGCGCACATCCAAACATATAGTTTTTATCCATGTTATTAAAAAATTGGTTCATTTTGAGCCCAAGGGGTTCAGCAAGACCTTAACACTATTCCTTGCTTTAAATACGTGGGAGGAAACCTCGTGAAAACCCCACTCCCGATTGTCGGAGGCTTCGTGTGACTCACTCAAGTACCTAATAGTCGACAGACGTACTCGAATCAATATAACGGTACATCGAAGTAGGATTAGTCAGCAGACGAGCTAACCACTAAGCCACGGCCACGGGCCTGACCCAGAGACAATACTGTGTATGTATCTAATCTACCACAATGTAAACACAATTCGAAACAAGTACGAAGCTTAAATAAACTAGCTCAATTGAAGTTGTGATTCAGTTACTGTATATAAGAAAGTCGATATTATAGAAGAATATTCCGTTGCCCACGTCTTTTAGCTGAGAAATTATTGACGATTTTGACAGTTAAGCGTTCTGTTGGAATTTGATAAGCGGTCGACACTTTTGTCTACTGCTGCAACTCATCTGCCACATGATGACCTGTGCAGGTAAACAGGCTGTACAGGCTTTATCGGGTTTCCTGTACCAACCTGACTGTTAACGAATAATCATAAAAAAAACATCATTATTGATAAGACTATGCACAAAAGTTATTTAATATTACCCAATAACTACGAGCTAGATTTAAGTACAACTGAATTTGTTTTATCGTCATTTAAATGCTGCATTTAACTACACTTAATCGTTTCAAATGTATCGCTCAGAAGACTGGAGACCACCTCTCCATCCTATGTTTATCGAGTAAATTTTCCGGTTTCTGTGAGGGTTCCGTTGTGGTTTAACAGGGTTTCCCCCATGGTTGTCCACAACTTACTGACACTGCAGAGTGAAAAATGCTTGAATAGGTACATCAATTAAAACAAAGCCAAAACCCATCTACAACAAAAATAGCTGAAAGAGCTTTAAAAGGAACACGTCATCAAGCTTCTAACCACTCAAGTGCGTTTGATTTTTCAACATTTTAAATCTATTTATTTCGCTAAATTATATATATAAAAAACCCAACATTTCAATTGTTGGAAACATGTTTAAAAGAAATGTTTCGTCAGATGAAAATCATTTTTTTTTTTTTAATTATTGTTTGCGGACATTTAAAAATATTGTGGTACAATTGACTGCACCCTGTAGAAAATCACAAATAACAAACTTCTGTACTAAGTGATGTAGGACAATTAGCATGATTCGGGGTTTCGAATTTGGTTTTGAAAACAAATCCTCCCACGTACGACGCTAGGTGAATGCAACGGCCAAGAGAGCAATGAATAATAGATTGTCCCTTGTGACCATTTTCTTGACTAATCAGGTTCGAGAATAATGCATCTCTCAGATAGAATAGACAAACGAGGATGTCCATTGTTATCATCCAGCTTAGCGGAATAGGAAAAGCCAAATCAACAGCTCAAAGTTTGGCACTTGGTGTACTCGCTCTAATTGCTCCCTTTGAATGTCTGGCAAATCTTGTAGACTGCTGACCATAACCCAAAGAGTTCCAGAAACCGACTTTGCGATAAACATACATGACCATCTTTTAATCCGTGATTAAATAAAGTTTATAATTCAATTTACCTGCAAAGACACAACTCAGACTTCTAAGAGTGTTTGTTATTAAAATGAAGTCACTTCCTTGGGCATCGCTGTTTTGTTTATTGTCTAAAATTCCGTACAATGTTAAATTAAAAGTCTGTCTTGGAAAAAAAATCCAGTACCTCTACAAATTTTCTACATGTGTGTGTCTTTTATAGTATTTGGTTAGCATTAGTTCTTTGTTGAATGTCAGAGAGACACTGAAAGAAATAAGGACTTCCTTTAAATAACTGGAATATCCTGAAAACGATTCGACAACCATATGGTATCGCTTATGTTAGTGTGGGTGTGTGTGTGAAGTCATCAATAGGATCTGACTTAACGACCATACTGTCATTGTCCAGTGACAGAACATAACTATTGCTTGACCTTACCCGGGAGATATCACAGGTTGGAATGGCTGGATTAGATTTGGTGTTAGATTTGTCTTATTAAAGGAGGGGTAATTTATATTCATTAAATTTGCTGAGTGAAATTCTCTTAAGGACTGAAAGGTGGGAGGAATAAGCAATCAGACCAAGCCGTGACTCAAGCAAAGTTACTGCCACGAAAACTTTATACTAATTAACTCAGCATACTTATTTCCTTTCGTCAAATTTTAACGTTGAATTTTACTATGCCGTTTATAGCACTCAAAGCAATGATTTCGCATACTTGTGGTGGTTGAAGTAAGATACAAATGTGTCAAATTTGAATTATGTAACCGGAATAATATTTATCTGATAAATTTGTCTGTCGTTTATAACACTTTGTACAATTAGATTTTTCCTTTCACGTATTTGTGTGGTTGGATTAAGAGACATGGTTTATCTTTCAAATGGAAATGTGTCATGTAACCAGAATAAAACTAATCTGTTAATAGCACTAAGGTCTCTTAAACATTTAATGTAAACATAACCCCCGTTTTTCATATCCATTTAAAGCAATGTATTATTTTTCAGTAAAATTGACGTATATTATTTTTTTTTTTTTTTTTTTTTTTGGTTATGGTTTCATATTTATCCTGTCGAGTTGGTTTCATATGTAGTTAAAACTCTTCCAGTGTTTGCTGACTTTGAATTGTAACAAAACATTGAAAAGAGCGTTGGATACCTTAGTTGACCAGTATAATACATGTATTTGACATATTTGACTTTTAAATATATCATTAAACATACATAACGCTTTAAACTGTGTGTGAAAAAACAAATGCAGTTTGAAAATCTCAATCCTTCATTAGTAGCGTATACATGTGAATCACATTTCAGACATGTGTCTTTACTGGTGAGGAATTCGGGGGTAATTTCATCTCTGTTCGACCACTGCGTATACACCTCTACGTATACACCACTTTTATACACCACACACAGCCTTTAAAGTCGTGGTATGGGGCGGTTGTTGATTTAAGGAAGGCGGGGATGGTAGGGAAGTTTTTTTCGGCTTGTATATGGGCTTCCCACGATTTAACTTCTGTGCATGCATAGAATAGCATGTTATATGTAAATTCCCAGTCAAACACATAAACAATAGATACAGACGTTAGGTATTCCTGGGAAATATTGTGTCAACTTGTGTCGACTCTGTTAATTACTAAGCTGATGATTTTGTTTGAAACAATGCTATTAAACAATACCATTGTCTAACTCGCTACAAATCGATTCACTACAGAAACGTTGATAATTCTATCGTAATATTATTATACATATATCGTTGATAACTTTCTGCAAAGCAATATCCTTGTATGAGGTAAGCATACATTTTGTTTGCCAAAACATTAACGTTACAGGGCCCTTCTGCTATACGTCGAAGTCCACATTCACGACAAGAGAGAGGCGAGTGGCGGATTGGCACGAGACACTTGAACCGTTTTTCCGCACTGTTTGCATAGGTATTAGGTGATTTGATGTTCAGTCTGACATAGAAAATGTCTCCTAAAGTTTATCTTATCAAACACTACAGGACAGTACTATTTATTTAGTTAATTAGTTATGTCCACTAGAACTCTATATCTCTATATCTCTCTTAAAAAGGTTAAATAGTATGACCTACTTTAGGAGATATAGAACTATGCATCCAGTCGAGCGCCATTACCTCAATATCTTTACTTTTATGCGATTACTCACTTACTGCAGTACTCTGCATGCTCTAGCTCCAGGAGAAGTTTGCTACTTAACAATGTATTTATCAGAAAAACCTGCCATTGTTTTACCTTTAGGAAAAAATGATTTACACTGTTTCCTCAATGCCGAAATATAGGTTTTGTCTTTTCTTGGTATTTGCATTTTTCTACGATGTCTGTTCACATTTAGAGGGGGTTAGAATAAAATTGACTTGTCTTCAAAATCCAGAGCTATCCAAAATTCAGCGTGTTTAGAGAACAAATATATGAGAAAACTGTTTTGTGAACAGTTTGCAGACAAAATACAGATAACTTTGAAAATGTCAAAAAGCAATTGATACAAATTTCCCCATGGTGAATTACCATCTTGAGTCCAAAGCTCAAAATGACGCCTTTATTTAAATTCTCAATTATGTAAGTGTTTACATAACTAGCTGAGCTACAGTGAGTGGTAACCATTTACATAACCCACGAAAGAACAAGAACATGTTCCTAATTTGGAAGCTAGACAAATGTGGGCTTTAATGACCAAGTCTCATGGTATTAACCGAATTTTTAGATGGCGTAATTTATATAGATTACTTGTATCATGGCAAATTGGAGGTGTCGCTGGAGAATTCTGGAAGTGTATCGTAATTAGGTCAAACATCAGTTAGCGAAACAGATTGATGGTATCTTGTCAAACCTGTCTTTTGTTCCACCTGGTACCGTACTTTATATATTCTATCACCTACATTCGCAACGGTCATCTATTTTCCAAGACCAAAGACACCTGCTATACCCTCTGGGAAATATACTACTGTACGATGAAAAAACATTAGGAAAGTAATCCGTGTCCAGTTAATGGGGAACAACTCTTGGTGAAATATCACGATGCTGGATTATCTGTGCGTTCGTTATTCTTACACAAGAGAATCACCACCTTGTCATCTTTGACATCGAAACTTTCACTCTAAGGTATCGAGTAGCAAGCGTATAGTTAAATCCCCTTAAAAACTTATAACCATGTCTGGAGATTATTAGTGTATGTAACGTGGCTTATTCACACCCTTCGATTGTCTGTAATTGACAATAAATAGCCGTCTAAATTTAAAAGATCAGTCATTTGCTAACTTTTTGGTCGGCAGATTTTAGGGTACATAACAATATAAATGTGCAGACAGTCCAAGAGATTTGGGCTCTCAGCAAAGTCTTTGTTTCCGGTCAATGATACCTTCATTTTTGCCATAATCTTAATGCCTCAGACAGATTGTGTGTAAACCAATATTGTTCGGTTGATGACCACTCTGAATATGCTTGATTGGTGTTTTATTACGTACTGAAGGTTATTTCACTTATGCGATGATACTGGAATACATCGGCACAGCCACGCTAAAACAACAATTAGGTGCGAAATGTTTTTTCTCAGTTGGAAATTAATGTTCCACTTCTGATATGGGAATTCAATGTGAGTATATTTCCCGGAGTCAGACGGCGGGTGAATCTCTTTTAATGCTAGATACGACGAAATACTTTGCTATCAACTGCGTAATCTATACAAGTATATAAACAACTTAACGACCATTCGATTTATAATGTTAATAAATGTTTGCTTACCTCGGTAAATCAAAGAGATACTTTTGTCAAATGGCATCACATGCTTAAGAAAATGTTTTGTCTCTGTCAATTCTAATTACATGTGTTAAATATTAAAGTTAAGTTTTAACTTTAATTCATGTTACGGTATTGCCCGTATATTTTCCGTATATGATCATCCACAATCGTAACTATTCAAGCACCTTAATAAATATTTACCATTTTGTTAATGTTCCACGTAGTTTTTATAACTGTATCTCTAATCGCAATTTGTTTTGTATTTATTTATTCGTGTATTCATTTTATTGGTGTTTAAAGCCGTTCCCATTGGTATTTCACGACTTAGCATCGTCAACATCGTTGACAAAACAAAAAAAGGGTTAAATACATTATTTTAAAAAGACCAAACCAAAAATACCCTGCAATAGTCAAAGTTAATGGAAAACGCCAGTTGTCGTAATAAATTGATACTACAAATTCGGAAAAGCAGCGGATTCGGGATCCACTTTTAAAAACAGGGCATCAGTATGTCCATTTATATTGTACATAAAACTGGCCCCTTAGTATCCTTGCTATTTCCGGTATTGTATAGATTTATTTATTAACCATAATGTTCGAACGAATTTTTTCCTGACTCCATGTTAAACTGGATATGATTATCTCATAATTCATGGTAAACAGAGAAAACCTTGGGAAGTTTTTTAGCAGATATATAAGTTAACTAGCATTAACTCGAAATGCAGCCTAGTCTTGCACATGTAGTTATCTAGAAGGCGCCATCTCTCCACTGGGCTATAGAAAGTAGCCAAGGCTGTCTGAAGTCACCTTATTAAATGTACACAATATTTGGAGCTTATTTAATGACAACAGTATTTCCCTCCTGTTATCATCCCCAAGACGGAAGACGATACTGATATTCTCATCTCGTAGACTGGATCATCTGTCTATATAGCAGGCGCAAACCAAACACTATGTTAGGCAAGGTCATTTGTGTTGTCCATCGACCCTGGGAAAACAGACTCCATTTATTACTCGATTATTTAGGATGTAATTATTAAATGAAAAAAAAAAAGAGATCTCAGTTATATATTGCTTAAAATGTTCGTGAAAGGTTTAATAATAAAAAAATACCTTTATTGTTACTATATTATAAACACGATCAATTTAATTTTAAATATGGGCATAATTGTATGTGTCATATGATTAATTCAAGCTATCTAAGGCAAGGTCATTTGTGTTGTCCATCGACCTTGGAAAAACATACTCCCTGTATTACTCAATTATGTAGGATAAATCGCATGTGATTAGTAAATGAACAAATACAGATCTCGGTTAAATATTCCTCCAAATGTTCGTGAAAGGTTTAATAATACAAAATATGTTTATGATTTAATGATATGTTATAAACATGATCAATTTCATTTAAAATATGGACATAATTTTATCTGTCATATGATTTATTTAAGCTGTTCTAATGAAGCTATCTGATATATAGAGCTTGATGTTGTCCTGTTGCTGCGCTGTTGCTCTTATAGCATATATGTTGAAGGGTCATTGTTTTCTGCCTTTTCAGTGACCATATGGCCGTCTTGTCTTGTCGTAAACATCCTCAATCAACCTGAAATAAACGGTACAATAAAAAATATATATACATATTTTATGCTGACGTCATATTTCGATTTAGCAGCATTCTGATTAATTAAAACGCTTCTAGCTCGTACGCAATGTCGACATGTTGCATTAATCATTGCCGCTTGACATCTTGTAAAAGAAATTCCAAAATTCGCGAAAACAACAATCGTTCATAAACTCAATAACAAATCTGAACCGTAACTGTCTATTCTTAGAGCAAAAACCCAAATCATGGACATTATATACGTAACGCAGAGGCCACAGTCGTCATTTGTCTAGGCAAAAAAGTCAGGTGTCCTTCTCACAGCTGCTATGATATATTATTAAACTATGTAGGATAAATGGAATTATTAAATAAGCATCAAATAAATAGCTCATTTTATTGTTTGTTTGTTTTTTAAATCTCTCCGAATAGTGAAAGGTTTAATTATATAGGGCAAAATAGGCACTTCCCTACATTAATGGTTCTGTTAGTATATTGGGACTCATTTGTGTTAAAACAATGATGTATTGTAATATGTTATACGTTTTATTCGAGTCATCCGATATAGTCCATGTTGCAAGGCTTTTTTATCTTATTTTATTTTTTATTTTTTTTATTTTTTATTTTTTTTCGTGTTGACCTGGTGGGCCTGTTTTGGCTGTCTTTGGTTGACTTCGAAGGATGTATAGGCACATCCTCATATAAGTCAAATAATTTTAAGTACGGTATAAAAAAAAAACCTTAACCGATCTGATATTCAATAGTATATAATAAGAAAAATTTCGATGTGAAATTTTGGTTCCGACACTGAACGTTTAAGCAACTTTCTACTAAATAAAATTCTTCCAAATCATGTATGGTGTGATATGTGACAGGAATAAATTTGTTTCGGCTTATATCATAATTATGTATATTAAGTTGTTTTGTCAAACAACTTGTAGGGAAAAAAACTATTGTTCACTAAAACAATATCAACCATGATCGTCGTAGTCCCCATCGGTTGTCTCAACACACTGCTTCATCAAAGCCAAAGACAGCGAATACTTAAAATAAACAATTGCTAAATGGAAACAAAAAAAATGTTCAGAATTCAGAATTATGCAATACAAAAATTGTAAAACAGAGCTCACGCTTGTCTGTCGCCATTTGTCTACGACAAAGGAAAAACGTTCGTCATCCGCACAGCTGTCATATCATTAGATGAACAATAGAGATAAATTCACTGGAATCTAAAAGAAAATAATTTGGATACAATCCATTTTTCCTGGAACTAAGCCACCAAGGAAGGCCACCTTGGATGCCAATTGTGTTTTTCCGAATCATTTAATTCAATGAACGGATTTGTTATCCCCGGCACATGGCCATACACAAGACCTTTGTTATTTGACTATACAACCTTGCACAGTGGACGAAAAACAACCTTTAGAAGGTTAAAATACACCATTTTTTAGCGACAATACACGTATGTGAATGTCATTTAAGATTTAAACCACTTATTTCTAAGTTCTTTAAATTGTATCACATAAAATAACTTTTTGATGCTTGACCTACTTGAAAATAGGTAATCACCTACAGTAGTTATCGAGCCATTTTCGTAAATAAATATCATTTATCTATCTATATGCATTACACGCGGCAATGCAAACGTCAACTATTAGTTTCAATTGACCACTGAAAATATCAAAATAATGCCTTTAATATTAGTTTCTTTTAAGAAACTTAACTATATTTCACCATAGGCTTATCTAAGAAGTTGATAGCAGCCTAATTATTTTTGGTTTAATTTGTGATTTAGCTTTGTCTGTTAGTGGTTGAAATTCCATAATATATCACCCGGCTATTCCTTCCCATCTCTAAGAATGTAAGGAATTTTTTTTTTTTTAAACTTAAATTTTGTATAAGATGTCAAACAGGGTCTTGAAACTTTTTTTTTTCTACGTCAATCTATGGTAATAACACTGCTGCGTTGCTACACTTAGTGTCGTTTGAAGGTTGCAATTAATGGTTTCCACTGAATACATATGAATTATCTAAACCACACTTAGCTGTGAAACAAGTTCGTATGTCCGTAGAATTCCGTAGTTCCTTCCTGTGTTTACAATATCAAAACGTAAAGGCTAAAGTCAAAATTAAATTTGATGCAAAACATTGGTTTATATAACACGTAAACACAAAACATCCATTAATGCACTAACGTAAATGTCTTTCCTCCTGTAAAAATTAAATACACAGTTGAATTATACCAGTACAGATTTGATTATGTTAGATTCATTAAGGATTACAGCGGTGTCAAAGTATTTTTCGCTTGTATTACGGCAATGTCTCGAACAGCGATTTGACACTCTAACATAAAATGTCAATTCTTCGGCTCTGTTGAAAAAGTATTTCTATCGCAAGTAAAATAGTATCTCGATACATTAAACATACTGATGTTCAGTCAGATGGATTCCAGGAAACAGTGTATGTATATGAATTAGTAAAGCTATAGGGCCTACATATTCTTTACAAGGATATAAACACCTTATACAGCGACATGAAAATTTATGGACATGTTAACATTTTTTTGTTGTTTTCTGGCTAGGATCAAAATTCTATGGAGCTATGCAATTGAAGGCACTATTTATCAAAGAAAAATTGTAAAAGTCTTTCCTACTGTAGGTATTAATATAATAGCAAATATACAGTTGATAGTATACTTTGACATTTAAAAAGCAATCCGTTATGTAAGAGTATATATCTAATATAGATATTTGACATGAGTGATTCGGTTATGGAGTTGACAACAGAACATATATCATGTTCAAATGATCGTCTGACGTCCAGGCTTAACGCCAACCTCTACAATTATAGTATATTGATAGATCGTGTGGTTATATCTATGGTGAGTCGTGTACTGGCATGTGACAAAGGACTGTAACTATACGAATGGGTTGAACGCGGAATCATATTTCCAGACATTCGAATTGCAAAGACCTTCTCTAAATCTGTCCAAATAGACTACATTTACCCACATCCGTGACATATATAGGGGTCTATGACAAGCGTTATGCATGGTTCTGCATTTCCGATATAGACTTGTTTTTTTTAATGTAGTGCCAGTTTACGAGCATTCTACATGTACTCTTAACTTTCTTAAGAGAATTTTTCTGTAGGCGTGTAAATTTAATAAGAGTCAAGATAAGCTAAACCAATTAATTTTCCATCTCAACAGCAATTACTTAATATTTTATTGGGAAAGTTATACAGGGAATTTATTGGGCGGTACATCTTTTTAACAGTTAACATCATCGGGGTAGGCGTGATACAATGGGCGTTCTACACGTGGACATTTACTACACTACTATACACTAAAAGACTGTTTGGTATATGTTATGACATCTCAAAGGGCCATATACCAGACTGAGGTTAAGATGAGAGTCATTCGGAACAAAGGGGATTAAGCATGTATAGGGGTTTCTTTTCTTTTTGGCGCTCAATCCGTAAACCTGAGACTCAAAAACTGTTTTATGTAAACTCAAAGACGGTGGAAGTTAATACAAAGTGAGACCGAGGCCTAAGATCTAGTGTGGGGGGGGGGGGGGGGGGGGGGGGGGGGGGGGGGGGGGGGGGGGGGGGGGGGGGGGGGGGGGGGGGGGGGGG
>JAVFBW010176883.1:0-10864 GCA_034783835.1 Mopalia ciliata
CACCAGGCTTCCTCCTATTTATCGATTTTGAGAAAGATTTTTTCTCGATATCTTGGAATTTTATTTCATAAGTCTTAGATTTGTTCAAATTTAATACATTCTTAAAACATTGGACAACAGTTTTTTTTATCAAGATCGTAAAACCTCTGTTATACAAAACGAACTCCTATCCGGTGTCTTTAGTGATTCCATGGCTGCTGTCAGGGTGACCCAGCCTCCCGAAATACTTGTGCATTATGTGCAGAAAAACTTAGCCACATGATTAAATTGAATACATCTATAATGACAGATAGTTGATTCCGGCGATGTGATAAGGCATAACACAGAGGCATCTAAGAAAGAGGCTGTTGGAGAAATATCACACATATTCAAAGTACTCTGAAACGCTTAAATTTCTTACGAACTATTTCTGGGCATTCCGGCAAAATGGTAAACTGTCCATTATGTCGTGCTAGAGGAGAAACTGTTAGAGCTCCCTGACAGGTATATCCTAGAAGACAAATGCTTAAATTTGACGGAGAAACAAAATCCTATTTATTTAGATTCCTTGTCGCCGACATTTCGCACACAAAGTTGTTCCGAAAACCCGATGTTTCCTCGGGATAGAGAATGGGTCATCATCTTTTCCTATTATTCCCTATCCTTAAACAATTACAGTTTTGGAGTATGCAGAGGAACCAGTAAAATTTTTGCCTCAAGCTTCAAGCTGTGCTCTTAGTGAGCATGTCAAAATTAGCTTCAGTCTATTTTGATCGGCAACAAAGTGGTACTCCTATTAGATAAGTTCCGTTGTGTTTGAGATATCTTACAGTAGTAATTACACTGTATTTCCTTTATTCACTACTGGTATAACACACCAAGATACTACAAAAAGAAATACAGTGTGAAGCCAAGTCTGCTTTGATAATCCCAGCCAGTCTGTACATTATGAATGCTCAGTAAAAAAATAATCTCATGCTCAAATGTAACCATTTTTACTCAGTGTTTTAAATAAATTTTGCCCTTGACAGTTTTTAAATATTTAGCTTTTAATAAAATAAATTTTTCGTCTTGTCTACTTTCTGACTAAAAGCAAAACCTTAAATGATCTAAAAGCGAATACTGAAGTAAGAAACTTTGAAGGCTTCTAAGAATAGTAGCCACGAGGATGATTTTCGCTTTTGTTGTAATTTTACATTTTTGGAAATCTTTATAGCCTTTGGAACTATATGGAAACAATGTACTTGTTTTCTCCAAAAATACACACATGCAAAGGGATTGGGTATTATAAAGTAAGCAGACTGACAACCCTATAACAAATGCTTGAATGTTCCGACAGCTGTAAAGACAAAATCTCAAATCTTATAAGTGAAAAAAGAAACGGATATTTCAAACGAAGTGATAAGTTTACAATTACGTAAACAACGCTCACGGCAGCTGTTAGCTCTTAGTGAATTATCTGGTTTTTATCAGTTGACAATATGCGCATGATGTGTTGAGCGTGGCCAGAATAGAGTCAATGCAAAGGGAAGCAATTGTATCATGCCATTCATGGTATTTCTCACCACAGTTGTTTTATGTCGTGACTTTCATTGCGGCTGTTTAACAAGATGTCTAAAACACAACGGGTCGGGTCAAAAGCTGCCTGAAAATTTGTATTTGTGGCAGTATATAAAGATTTAAATATGATTTTTAAAAAAATAAACTGTGTCCTAGTAATCTCCCACAAACAAGCAGTTCAATTCTTACCAGAGGCTACAAAGAAAACATTTGTTTATAGCCGATGTTTTGAAACACATATTTAAAATAGTTGATATTGACTGTAAAAATGTGTTTGTTTTTTAGCTGGACAATGGAACTTTCCCTGTTCCTTTTGAAAGCTTCTGATAAAACACTGAGAATGTTGGCATGTAAGAAACCCGGTTGCCCTTAATCCAACACCGAATATATATTCCCTCCTTCTGGAGACCAGGAACCAAAAAAAAAAAAACAAAAAAAAACACACAGACATATCACAGTTAATACAGGCTTATCTTCGTGTAATCAGACTAATAATGGACTTCTTGGGCAACACGGTTAACGTTTCTGCAAAAGAGTTTTTCCTTTTCACACTCTATGTGCAAGTAAACTTTCTTCTTGGAATGTGTAGGTGCTGTTGAACTTTGCAAGGCCATGATAAATTCAAGTGTTAATGTCAATTGCCGTTGTTTAAAAACTCATTTCCTGGGCCTCTCGGTTGACTTTGAAGATGACAGTTTTGCAAAGCCGTTTTGACGCCGAATTAAGGTCACAACATTTTTGTATTTAGACTTGCGTACTCGTTAAGTTGGTGAAGATCTTGTTATACCTTTTAACTAAGCCAAATTACACTAATGTGCTTTGTTTCTCAAAAAGTGATAACACAACTCAAATTGAGCCCTTTAGTGAAAATAAATATTGAACTTAAAATTAGTGTCTGTTTGTTTATTCTTAACGCATTTTAAATGATATGAGTGGACTTTTTTCAGTTCCCAAATTTAGGACATGGAACAAAAACTCAAACGATATCATTCCGAAAACATTATAAAATAGATGCCGAGACGGACTATTTCTCGACAAATTTGCACTCTTTACGATGAAGTTTTCGGGTAACGGTATGTTATCTGAAGTGTCTGGAACAAATATGTAAAGATTGGCTTTAAATTCAGTCTACTTTGATCTACCAGAAAATGGTAGTCATACTTGACATACTCTGTTGTGTTGTCAGTTATTTACGATAAATACATATTTACTTCTCAAATCAACCTATTACAAAAAGAATTAGAACTGTATATAATATTGTGTACTGTCATAATTCTGAACAGGTTATCTGTAATTTTGTCAAACATAGAACAAAAACAGGACGCACTACAGACACCACAAACAGATCAGCTCTGAGAGCACAAGGGCAACATGAAGATCCCTCCAACCACCCGCAAATCATTTTTCAGAGATTCATAAGCCTGGTAGACACCATGACAACTTTCGTTTCTTTCAGTCTGTTGTAATTTAACATTATAGAAATCGTTAAGGTAAATGGAATTACCAATATGTAAGCCGGCTCCACTATTAATTGGATCAAATAATCTGGACGTAAAATAAAACAATCAACGATTTTAACTGAAGAGATGTAAGGTCCAATAACCAAGCGAATGTTTGTGTCAATTTTAACCTAATTATGCCGTTGTTTTTTGTAGTTATATACAGTCAAATGAATGACTATTTGTACCCATGTAGGTGGGCAAAACTGTCGTTCCCCATATAACCAGAAACAACAATATTAAATATCGAAATGTTACTTTCACGAATCTCGGTCGTATAATTTTTTAAGTATGAGAAAGTTGAAAACAAACCTAAAATAACGATGCTCATATTTTGTGTGGCCCAGGTTAAAGGAAATAAACAGATCCAGAAATACTGAGTCGCTTGCCATTTTCCAAGTCTTATGTCTGAGAGCAGTGTGTCCACGTCGTGTTCTTCCTGCATTCTGCTCTGTTCCCGAAGATTAACCACACAGTAATGCAGGTGTGTATGACAATAATTTAAAATTTATTGAGTTTAGTGCATAAAAAATACAAAAGCTCGTCGTATATTCATTCATATTGATCTGTGTGCAACGAATAATATTCTTCATTCCATAATTTAATACAGACACGTTACTACTGCTGAATTAATTTATAGACAATTAGCTTCTGTAAGTGCAATGCGCCTGAGGTATTAACTCAACTGTGTCTCTGTCTTAAGCTTTAAGTTTGTATTTCACACGATGCTCATATATGATCGCAGAATGGGCCTGTATTAAGTTTGAAATTTTCACAATTTTCACGAGGAACACTCACGAGGAACACATCAAACACTTTGCAGAGTCGGGACACGATCAAAAGTGTCATGGTACCCACACAAACTCATATTCCTTAATTACAATTACAGATTTATTCAGTCTTCAAACTAAGATTTGTATAATGATTATGATGTCTCAGCTAGCTGATGCGGGACCAGCAAAGAATGTGGTACATTACAATTTTTCAGGTAGAGAATTACCAACAAGTGCGTGTGCATAGCAACATTGAATGAAATTCCTCTGTGTACATTTAACTATATACTTTACACCTTTAACACATATCCCATTATATGGTTCAAATGAGGAATCGCCTAACGTTTCTAAAAATATTGAAGAATTAATAGAATAAGTAGACAATGACCCTTGTACGATTTGAGGAGATTTCAATATAGTTCTTGGTCCAAATATTGACAGTTATAATTATGTAAATGTAAATTATCCAAAAGCACGGGCTGTTGAATTAAGTGTAATTGAAACTGGTGGATTGTTGATCCTTTTAGATCCAACAACCCAGAATGAAACCATTTGCGTGGAGACGGAATAAACCTTTAAAGCAAAGACGTTCAGATTTATTCTTGTTAGTAATTTTTTGTTTACCCTAGTGTTGCGAAAGTCCATATGGGCCCTAGGTATTGGTCTAATCACTCACCCGTCCTCCTCAGTTTAAAATTGCAAGAGTTTATACAGGGAAGAGGAGTGTGGGAATTTAACACCTGTCACCTTCATGACGATTAATACATTCGAATAATTAAAATGTGCAAAAAGACAGCTCCAATATGCATCTCCCGTTTATAATTTTGCGGATATTGTCAATGTTATCGAAACAGGCCTCCCTCTTACAGTAATTAACAGACCAGTAACTCCTAGAGACCCTCTTGATGGAAATAATGGGTGTAACTTTATCCACTTCCTCTCATTAGAAACGTCAAATTTGTCAATTATAATAAAACTTTGAGGATCAGAAACTAGAACTAGAACAGGACAACACGATATACACGATTGTGTTAAACCAGAGAAAAGTAGAGTTAAAACTGCTTAGAAAAACAATGAGAGACCATGTGATACGTTCGAAGGCTAAATGGATCGAAGATGGAGAAAAAAAGCAATTAATTTTGATCTTTAGAAAAAAAAAAAAGTATCCGAAAATAGAGAAAGAAGGTGGAAGCATTGTGAATGAACAAATTGACAGTTGTCAGTTTTTACTTGAAACGTGCTACCGAAAATAATACAGATACATTTACAATACAATACCAGCTGACTGACCACCCTTGATAGAAGCCGCCATCACATGCTTACCAAATGGAAATAAGCCTAAGCAATTTTTGAAACTTTGTGACCAATTTCCCTTTTAAATACTACCTATAAACTAGCATCTGGTTGTATCGCTGGTCGAATTAAATCTATTTAAGATACTTTAATATCAGATTCACAGAGAGGGTTTACATCAGGACGATTTATTGGTGATAACATTACATTTATTGATGTTTTATTGTAATATATAGAACATAGGAAGGTACTAGGCTTCCTCCTATTGATCGATTTTGTGAAGCCTTCGACTCGAAGAAATACATGTGTATTATGTGTCGAAATAATTAGCATCATGATTAAATTGAATACATCTATAAGGAGTATCAAATGGAGAGATAGCTGATTCCGGCAAAAATTACGAACACATATTTAACGATGTAATAAGGAATAACACAGAAGCATGTAAGAAAGAAGCTGTTGGAGAAATATCATACATATTCAAAATACTCTGAAACGTATAATTTGTTCACTGACTATTTCTGGGCAGTTGAGCAAAATATACTCAAAAAAGACACTCCACCCTCATCAATTTCTAAATATCTTTTTGAAACTTAATACAAGAGATATTATTATTATTATTATTGGTAATGCGTTGTCAAAGACATCATGACACACAGGAACCCCGACGTGCACAAGCATGCAGTTTGTGCGAGCATACATCAAGGATAAAGCATGTTTCCTTGTGTTCCTAGTCACGTGACCTTATGGGACACGTGCAATTGAGCTTACGTTAGCACAGTAGAATTACATCTCGGGAAACCAAGTTCTTACAGTAAATTATCGGCTGATTTGCAATGCCACAACTGTCAAACATTCAACGTGAACGTGCCATTGGCATGCTGAATACAGGAACGTCGGTCACTGACGTTGCCAGGGTTGTGGGATGTAGTCGACGGACTATTCATCATCTTTGGACAAACTGGCACCTCAGCAGACCGACCTCGTTCGGGTAGACCACGTGTGACGACACATGCAGAACGTCATTTGCGTAATCGATTTCTCACTTCAACGTCCACTAGGAATGAATTGTTTAGAGGTCGTGTGACTGCCCAAACCATACGCAATGGCATGCGCACTGGTCGTCCCCAATGCACGCCGACCATATTAGATGGACTCAGCGGTAGTGTTATGGTTTGGGGTTCCTTTAATGGTGCTGCCCGTTCCCGGCTGATGGTCGTTCAAGGAAACCTAACTGCTGCAGGATGCAGAGATCAAGTGCCCATTCCAGAGCTTTTGCCATTTATGGCAGCTCATGGCCCAGCCCTGACAATCCAACACGATAATGCCAGACCTCATACGGCCACTTTAACGAGGAATTTTCTTATGAATGCGGGCATCAATGTCATGGAGTGGCCCTCAAGGTCTCCCGATCTTAAACCCATAGAACATGTATGGGATTTGTTGGGCAGAAGACCCCATCACTGAAGTAAGGAATCCTCCATAGAATGTTTAGGAACTTGGTGCCATGTAGGTTCAATTATTGCGACGCACCCCCCAAGCTGTGTTCAGACGCAGCATTCAATCCATGATGAGACGTTGCGTCGCAGTTGCGAACACCCATGGAGAGCATAGGAGCTATTGATATGCTTGCATCAAGTTGGAACTTTTTACTCTCTTACATTTCCGTATCATTTCTAGAGGAACTGGTTACATTATGAACATGATTTTTGAGGTACACCGTCCTTAATGGGTACAAAATGGAATTGAATCCTTTTTTAAAACCACTTTTCTTGTATGTTCAATTTATCGACATCCAAGCGAGTGTGAAGTTTCTTTTTTGACTGAGTTTAGTTCTGTCCATTATGTCGTGCTAGAGGGAAACTGTTAGAGCTCCCTGACAAGTATATTCGACAAGCATAATGCTTAAATTTGACGGAGAAACAAAATCCTATTTATTTAGATTCCTTGTCTTGCACACAAAGCTGTCAGGAAAACCTGGATTTTCATCGGGATAGAGAATGGGACATTCCGTTTGCCTATTATTCTCTATCCCTAAACAGTTGCAGTTTTGGAATATGCAGAGGAACCAGTAAAATATGTGCCTCAAGCTGTGCTCTTAGTGAGCACATGGGGCATCCTGGAGGTTACGTTTGGTGTTTCAAGCAGAGAAAAAATAATCACAAGTTTCTTTGAATTGGTCTTCTCTGTATAGTGTTATTATCATGGGTGCAGACAGTTCGAAGGTTTCCTCTTGAGATAAACATGTCAAAATTATCTTCAGTCTATTTTGATCAGCAACAAAGTGGTACTCATATTTGATTAGGTCTGTTGTGTTTGAGATAAATTACAGTAGTAATTATTTACTTTATTCACTACTGGTATAACACACCAACTTATTACAAAGAGAAATACAGTGTGAAGCCAAGTCTGCGTTGATAATCCCATTAACCGGTCGGTACTTTATGATTGCTCAGTAAAAAACAAAATCTCATTTTTACTCAGTATTTTAAGTAAATTTTGCCCTTGACATAGTTTTATAATGTTTAGCTTTTAATAAAATAAATTTTTCGTCTTGTCTACTTTCTGACTAAAAGCAAAACCTTAATGATCTAAAAGCTAATACTGAAGTAAGAAACTTTATAGGCTTCTAAGCATAGTAGCCACGAGGATGATTTTCGCTTTTGTTGTAATTTTACATTTTAAGAAATCTTTATAGCCTTTGGAACTATATGGAAACAATGTTCTTGTTTTCTTCAAAACCACATATATGCAAATGGATTGCTATTATAAAGTAAGCAGACCAATTACCCTACAAAAAATATTTGAATGTTCCGACAGCTGTAAAGATAAAACCTCCAATCCTATAAATAAATGGAAAGAAACGGATATTTCGAACGAAGTGATAAGTTTACAATTACGTAAACAGCGCTCACAGCAGCTGTTTATCTTAGTAAATTATCTTGCTTTTATCAGTTGACAATATGCGCCTGATGTGTCGAGCATGACAAGGACACAGTCATTGCGAAGCAAAGAAATTGGATCATGCCATTCATAGTGTTGTTCAGCACAATGCTTTATGCCGTATCTAGAAACGCGGCTGATTAGCAGGCTGTCTGAAACACAACTTTGTCGAGAACCGATCAATACATGCGTGAAAATTTATATTTGGCCCTGTTAATAAAGATTTTAAAATGATATTTAAAAATAAACTGTGTCATAGTAATCTTCGACAAACGAACAGTTCAATTCTTACCCGAGGCTACAAAGAAAAGATTTGTTTATAGCTGATGTTTGGAACGCATATTTAAAAGAGTTGATATTGACTGTAAAAATGTGTTTGGTTTTTAGCCGGACAATGGAACTTTCCCTGGTGCTTTTGAAAGCTTCTGATAAAACACTGAGAATGTTGGCATGTAAGAAACCCGGATGCCCTTAATCAAACACCGAATATATATTCCCTCCTTCTGTAGACCAGGAACCAAAAAAAACAAAAAAAAAAAAAAAAAACAGCATCAGACATATCACAATTAATACAGGCTTATCTTCGTGTAATCAGACTAATAATGGGCTTCTTGGGCAACATGGTTAACGTTTCCGTAAAAAAGTTTTTCCTGTTGACGCTCTATGTGCAATTAAACTTATTTCTTGGGATGTGTAGTTGCTGGTGAACTTTTTCAGGCCATGATAAATTAAAGTGTTAATTTGTTATGTGTATTGCAGTTCTTTAAAAACTTATTCCCTGGACCCCTGGGTTGACTTTGACGGTGAAATTGGTGCTGAGTCGTTTTGAAGCAGAATATAGGTCACACCATGTTGTATTTATACTTGGGTACTCGTTAAGTTGGTGAAGATCTGGTAATACCTTTTAAACTAAGACAAATTACGTTAATGTGCTTTATTTCTCAGAAGGTGATAACAAAAACACAAATTTAGCTCTTTAGTAAATTCGGTCATGAACTAAAAATTATTGCCGAGTTGGTTTTATGAACGCATTTTGCCTATGAGCGATATCAGTGAACTTCTTTGATTGCCCAAATATTGGACATGCACCAAAATATACAAACGATATCATTCGGAAAACATTATAAAATATACACCGAGACGGACTGAACCTCCCTATTTCAGGCACATATTTTCCGCTAAAATGCGACAAATTTGAGCTCTCTATGATGAACTGTTCAAGGAAAGATGAACTGGTAAATTTCGTTGTAGTGTGCTAACATCTGAAGTGTTTGGGTAAAACATGTAAAGATTGACTTTAACATTAGTCTTCTTTAATCTACTAGAAAATGGTCATCCTACTTGACTAACTATATTGTGTTGTTAGATATTTACGATAAATACGCCATGCTTCTCTAATCACTTCAAATACATATCAACTTATTACAAAAAGAAAAAAACCCTGAAAATCCAAGTCTGCTGTGATAATCCAATTAACATCAAACACTAAGTCAATGCTTTAATATTTATGCTCAGTGAGAAACCAATCACATGCTCAAATTTAGCTAGAAAATACCTAGACTTTTATATAATATTTTCCATATTCAAAATTTTGTAATGTTAAACTATAAATTTGTCTATTTTGATTGGAGGTAAAGTGAATGCTAAAATAAGCGGAAAACTAACCTTTAAGATGAATAATTGTTCGTTTCGATTGTTTGTTTGATTGGGGTTTAACGTCGTACGCAAGAGTATTTAAATTATATGCGTACATGCCAGCACAAAGGGTGATGGAAACCACCCTGGACACAACTGGAAACAAACGAAGACGAGATGTGACAAACACATGACAACAACAGGACGTACAGACACCACAAACAGATCGGCTTCATGTGCCCCTTTAGCTCTGAGAGCACCACGGCAACATGAAGATCCCTCCAACAACCCGCGGGTCACTTTTCGGAGATTTTTGCTTTTGTCAATCTGTTGTAATTTAGCATTCAGTGAAATAGTTAAGTTAAATGGGTTTGCATGTATGTAAGCTGGCTCCAATATAAATTGGATTAACTCATCTGGATGTTAAATAAAACAACAATGCTCTGCTATAACAGAAAAGATAAAAGGTCCGATAACCAAGGGAATGTTTGTGTCAATTTCTCACTTAATTATGCCGTTTGTTTTCTTAGATATGCACAGTAAAATGAACGACATGTGGTATCGGTGGAGTCGGCCAAATTGTCTTTCCCTACATAAAAGGAATGAACAATATTAAATATCGGATTGTTACTTTCGCGAATCTCGGTTGTAAAACTTTTGAGTTATGAGAAAGGTGAAAACAAACCTAGTATGACGATGCCCATTCCTTGTGTGGCCCAGGCTAAACAAAATATCGTGAGCCAGAAATACTGAGTCGCTTGCCATTTTCCAAGTCCTATCTCTGATAGCAGTACGTTCGCGACGTGTTCTTTATCCTGCATGCTGCTCTGTTCTTGAAGACTAACCACACAGTAATGCAGATGTGTAGAAAGGATACAGCGTCTCGCCGTACTATTCATTTATATTGATCTGTGTGTGTTGGGAATCATGTTCTTCATGTCATTATGGGACACCATCAGCAAGTCAGCAAAATGTAAGAGAGACCCATAATTAATGCTGAATTAATTAGAATATAAGAGCATTGTGGACGTGCAATGAGCCTTGCCTTAAGTGTGTACAACACGCGATGCCCATAAGTGATTACAGGCGGGCCTGTAATTTATTTAGTTTGTTTGTTTGATTGGTGTTTAACGTCGTACTCAAGGGTATTTCACTTATATGACGACGGTCACAAATACAGAA
>JAVFBW010176894.1:0-10863 GCA_034783835.1 Mopalia ciliata
TTAAACGTTTGGAGAAATTATGTTGACGAAAGATTAACAATAAAGATTACAAAATACGATTATATACTATATTGCTATATATTTTATTAGAAAAAATTACGACAAAGAAAAACAGCCTCTTATAAGTTACTTACTTGTGTTGAATGTTATGGTTGAGGTGATCCCAGGGCCCTGATCCTTCCCTCCCCGACTACCTCCGCCTGAGGTTCAATGGCTTGGACCTCCTCCTCGGCCACATCTGGTACAATGTTTTCTGGTAAATCTTTATGGGCTTCGGTTGCCTAAATCAATCCATATTCTTTTTTTTATACTGTTTTCGAAACTTATACAGCACAATAAAACTTTGTTTGCGTTTAACATGATCCAAATGTGAAAATTCTAAAACACAATCCTCCATGAAAGATATTCATTTACTCAAATGTTTGTATACTTTCATAAAAAGCCATATTTCAAATATGTTTAATAATAACATACCAGACTTTCACATTTGAAGTGTACAAACTTCACCTCCCCCAATGGGGATTTAATACTAAGGTATATCTCGGCGCCCGTAAGCTCGTGTAGTTCCTTGGCCTGCAATATATATATACACACTGGTTGGAACATGCATACAAACAATTTGTGCAAATGTTAACCGTTGTTAAAAACAGTGAGTTTATTATTAAATCTTTGTTATATTCGCTTTTCAGACAATGTCCGGTGTTATGGAGGCCACTGGAACCAACATACACAGCACCTTCTTCACTGTTTCAAAGGAATCGTTTCCGGAAGAGATCTCCCTGTGGCGGAAAAAGCTGGAAGAATACCTGTGGGATTCCAACTCTATCATGTCCTCCATCAGTGGTGAGGAGTTGCATGAAGACATCCAGTTTTTTTCCGCCATATGGAAAAGAAACAGGGATGTGTCTAGGAGATCACTGGCGAACTCCGTATCTACACCACCATTGGGGCCTGTCTTCATCCTCAAGAAGTCCCGCCTGGATGCAGCCAAGCCTCAGCACCAGACTACAACTCCTGAGATCTGATGGAAAGAGCTGAGAAGGCATCCAGGCTTGACAAAACCAGCCTTGTCGGACTTCTTGAGGATATAAAAGACTTTTTCTGCACCGAGGCAACTGTACTCTAATAAAATGTTGTGTTTATATACAACTGTGTTTTTTAAAATTTATTTCTGTTCTTTGCTCTTTTCGATCATTGTCATCATTACCTGATTTAATTGGACATGAACTGTATACAAGTAATATAAGGTGGTTTCCTTCACCCATTGAACTGGCACGTCGTCATATAAGTGAAATACCCTTGAGTACGACGTTAAACCCCAACCAAACAAACAATCTATCGTAAATGGCGTCATCATTTGTTAAACTGCCAGTAGGTAACTCAATTTCTTTAAGAATGTTCATTTGAAGTTTCTTGAATGCACGCCCATCCAAAAATTGGGGGAAAAAAACAAAACAAAATGTTTTGGATGTTTTTTTTGTGCTAATTCCATCATACTCAAGGTTATTCATTTCGAACAAGGAAGGGGTTGAGACATGAAAACAAGCTGGGTCCAACAATATGCGATATGTACAGTGTAACACAAGAAAACGATAGACAGGTTTTGTAATTATTTTACAATCTTCAAAACAATATAACGACTACAAATTTTCGTTTAACTAATCAGTTATTTTAGTGAAAAAAGCTTACTTACATATGTGTACTTGATTACAACTTATCAAGCGGACAACTTTAATATAAACCAGACATTTTGAGTATAAAGAGTATAAATTTGCCTAATTCAAATCTATTTTGATTTTTCAAAATAAGTTGCTTGTGATTTAACGTCTTACTCAAGGATATTTAAATTTTGACAACCGAGTGTCCAGCTCACACTGTTTCTTGTCTAATTACGGGGGAAAACCGGAATAAAAAGAAACCAAGTAAAAAAACACGGCTGGAGCCACAACCTGTGACTCACTCATATAACCCAGGGTCGACAGACTTACTCGCTCGGGTTAGCAGTACATCGAAGTAGGAATAGAACTTAAAAAATGTCATTTGTCATATTAATGGTGTAATGCCGATATTGATTTAGTTTTTCATAAACTTATTAATTTTTTTTCCCTGATCAGATTCGTTAGACTAGGATTAAAATTAAAGTGGGTGGGGTGGGGTGTCAACATAAAAAAGAAATGTTAAATGAGGTGGATGTGTTTGTTTTTTTCGTAAATAACGAATGGACAAATTCAATTCAGGGTTTCTTTAAAAAAAACCAGAATAGTTAAAGATAAATATTTTAATAGAGTACACATTCATCTTGGTATGTGTCCTGGGGATCTTTCGGGATAAGATGTTAACTAGTGTTAGAGAATTATTTTGTTAACATATTTCATTTTAAATTGTAACCTTTTGGAAAATGGGGTTTTTTCGCTTGTATAAAGTGGATCCAAGATCTTCACCACTTTCTTTCCAAGCTTACGGCCCCGATTGTTGCCTTTTGGCCGTGGCACGTTGGCGCTTATTTTGTTTTCCCGGATTTCTTTTATTTTTCAAAAAGGAGTGTTCCTACAAAATTAATTCTCAAGGTAGAAATAAATTTCAATGTGGAATATGTTGCTTCCTTTCATCAAGCAGGTAGTTGATAGAATAGGAAAATATTTTAAAGCCTTTTGAAGTAATAATTTAAATGTAAGCATGCACTCAGTTCCGTAACTTAGGACCACTTTGCAGAGCGCCATGGCCGAGCTGCCGAACTAGGAAGCCCTTTAAAGCAGTTAATGCAAAACCCGTTTTCTGCAATAGGCACAGTTTATATAGGCGTTCAGAGCTTGGTTTGTATACACCCACACGCTTAGTATATTTAAAAACAGAACTACTCAGCACATGAATTTCAGGTCATGTAACATGAAGCTTAAAGGTTATCACCCACTAAAATTGGTTGGTACTAATAGAGTTAACAAACAAAGTTACGCCATCAAGTTTACATTGAGCCACAGTAACAATTAATACGGTATAAACGGTACATATTAAAACCAATTACCAATTGTAAGGTCGTACTCTGCAAATGTTCACACACAACTACGACATTTGTCAACGGTTGATTGATTGGTCTAAATGACATGCATATGTTTTTGTCTTTGTACTAAATATGCACCATTCTCCATACCCTCTCCAAGTCAAAATTGAAATTCTGTATTTAAAACCTCGCTAAACTCTAGTCGGTAAATACCAAATTTCGGTAAGGTCAAGTACATAAAAAGTATAATAAAATGAAAATAATAAAACAAGAGTAAAGTACAATGATAACGTTTGAGAAACGTGGCAAGACATACGCATGTATAAATAGATTTTAGAATTGTGTTGAGAGTCGTGTAAAACATCTGGAGTTTTCTCAAATCATTAGTTTATGAAGTTTTAGTTTAAAAATAAATTGAATGTTACATAATTTATACTGTTTCCTTAAAATATATACAAAAATGTAACCAGTTCATTGTGTTGCTCTAGACAAACGTCTGACCATTTACAAGTTTTTATGGGCGTTTGTAAAAGATGAGTGAAACATCTTCAGCCATTTGGTAAAATCATTGTTTGTAGACAAAGTTAATGATTTTGGTTCGACAATGAGGTATATTTGTAATCTCCAGACTTACATAACGCTGGCCTGTGCATTTGCACAAAAGGTGAAATATAAGAAGGTGCCTCGTCGTTTATAATTTTAAATAATAATGTTAGAGTTTGAATCTGTGTAAATAAGACCAAGTCAGCCAGTTGAATGTTATATACATACATGTTATTTCTGCACTATTTTGGATGTGTAACATTAATCATATGGCCCACATTTGAAGTCGTCTCAAGATATGGATATATTTTTGTTTTGCATTGCTCTAAGGCAATGACCATTAACTCAGCTGTGGTAGGATACGTGTATGACAGGTGAATAATAAATAATTCCCGGGAGGCAAGTGGGAGAAAATTGTGGTTCTGGAAGTTTAAACAGCCAAGGAATAACATTCTTTTCGATATCAGACTACACAAAATACTTAAATGTCTTAAAACCAAATAAATTCTTCGGATTGTACCTTTTCAATAGTTTGTTTTTAAAGTTTCAGTATTGAATTATGTTCGTTAATGAATTTTCGCTTTTGCGTAGTGCTTGCCAGCATTGCTTTGCTTTCAATCCATTTCGATGCATATTATATACCTGGCACCTATTCTCAAAGTCTGCAACGTTTCCCGGATTGATTCGACATTAAGCAAACCGGTTATTCAATAGATAGTTATAAGGTGTATGCCATTCGTATACCCAATAAAAAATAATGATCCTTAAATGGACAGCATTTATGTCTCAAATCAATAAAAATCCACGTTATATACTGTTCCCTCACAGACAGATGGCGATACATCAATTATATCCCACATTAACTATACATGGCTACAATACAACTCAAATATACAATTATTTTTTTTTTAAACAGTTATCTTTAGGCGTCTTATACATTGTAAATTGTTAGTTTGATTAAACCTTGAACAAATCTCTTGAAATGTTTCATTTTTAGCATTGCTGATTAGTGTTTTAAGCCATATTTCCGTAAGTTGTGGCGTGAAAAAATAGTCAAATCTTTTTGTCGAACATTTTGTAAATTAAGGTAATAGTAATCACTAGCACCCATAGCAATAATCATCATAACGAGACCAAGATAAGTGTTGATTTTTAACAAAATATGTCAATATATATTCAATGTTTTATATTTGACCTACAAACTATAAATATTGTGATTAAAATAACTTATTATAGTTAATAACAGGGTTTCATATTAATGTAATTTCAAGAAACACAATGGCCTCGATCCGTTTGAGCAAGTTGATGACACCATCGCCAACATGTATTGCCTAACAGTGTTAAAGTTCACACAGTCAACGAATAAACTCAAATAATGATTAAAAGGACGGTGTACCGTGAAAATCATGTTCATAATGTAACCAGTTCCACCAGAAATGCTACGCAAATATAAGAAAGTAAAAATGGTAAGTTACAACTTGATGAAAGCATGTCAATAGCGCGTATGCCCTCCATAAGCGTTCACAACTGCCACGCAACGTCTCCTCATGGATTGAATGATGCGTCTGAACACGGCTTGGGGGATGCGTCTCCATAATTGAACCACTCCATGACATTGATGTCAGCATTCCCAAGAAAATTCCCCGTTAAATTGGCAGTATGAGATCTTGCATTATCGTGTTGGAATGTCGGAACTGGGCCATGAGCTGGCAGAGCTGCCATGAATGGCAAAAGCTCTGGGATGAGCAGTTGATCTCTGTATCCTGGAGCAGCTAGGTTTCCTTGGGAAGCGACAGGACCATTAAACGCACCCCAAACCATAACATTACCGCCCCCAAAACGGTCCACGTTCTGCCCACAACACTGGGCGTTCCCTTTACCGCGTCTCCTCCAAACTTTCTCTCCCATCAGCTAACTGCAAAGTGAATCTGGATTCGTCACTATAAACGACCCTATTCCAATCCCGCTTAGTCCATCTCAGATGTCGTCGTGTCCAGAGAAGCTGTTGACGTCGGTGTAACTTAAAATTGGTCCATGATAAGCATAAGCATTAAAACTCTTATACGGTGATGTAAGGAACGCCATCAGACAGAGGCTCTGGCGGTGCAATTGGGCAAGCTGTTCAATATAGCTATTAAAGCTGAACCATAGTGGCGAAGGACAGTTCTGTATAAATAATACTTATCAGTCGGAACCTAATCGGTGATCGGTACGAACTTAATAACGCTGAGAGCCTTAGTACATTTATTGCAAGAGAATCAATGTGGTGGATAAATCACTCCAAATTTGTACCCCACAAACTTGGTCTTCGTGACAGTATCCATGGACTTTCCATTAATATTCTGGATCGAAATGCTATTTCCGTTTGTTACAGAAAGGCATTCCAACGGTCTTTGCATTGTAAAATCCAAATCCATTTTTTATGCAACCCCTTTCAAAATTTTATTCATTCAAAGAGCCTTCAATAACCTGGTTGAGAACTCCAGATAAGCTATAAATATTGTTTATAAATCATGTTAAAAAATCCATATTAAAAAAATCATAAACAGTGTACTGCCCTGTGGGACTCCCATTTTTAACTTTAAAATGTCTATCCGTCAGCAATTATGATATATATGTAGGAAGACGACCTCCCTGTCTCATATTGTGTTGTGCGTCTCGAGACACAGCTTGTTCATTTTGAATGAAAACCTTTCTAAATGAATGTCTTTAAACGGACGAGGTGATCCAACGTTGGTCCTCAATGGCACAGACGATGCCATCGTTAAAAAGCTGCTCCATGTCTTACAGATATGGTAAGAGATATGGGATGCTAATTATTGGGGTCCGTTTGATCTTTTTCCAGTTTTGGGACAGGAATAATGAGTCCCTCCCTCCAGGATTGAGGTAATGTAAGCAAAGCCAATTTCTTATTGTATAGGTCAAAGAACAGCTCAATATCAAAAGGTGCCACATGTAGAACTATTGGCCCTCTAAAGTGCAGATTTAAGTTCATTGAGGTTAAATGGGCGGTTTTAATCCTGCAGGCGGTTAGAGACAACATTTGGCTTACACTTTTGATACTCGGGCGTGTAGAATCCAAACCTCATTTATTGTCGTTCCAGATGTGATGCCAGATACCGAGCCAAAAAGGTTCATTTTACGTGAATGCCAATCTGCATGCCAGCCCGGTGTTTGATGTAATTCTTTTAACATAAATTATCCCTTGATCTTTGGATTAGGCGCAATTCTCGTCTTCTTATTGATAAGATAGACCTTTGCCTCTGTTTAGAATTATTCCATTGCTGTGGTTCATGGTCATTCATAAAGATAAAGTTACTGGTATATTTGTTAATTTTATTAAGTTTAATGCTGGCTACTTTGTTGTGATTTCTACCGAATGGTCACCTTATCGCATTTCGCTTACGTTATTTAAACTTCCTGCTAATAATATTAATGTTTTACTTTGAGTAGAAGGCGATATATTACTTACAGAATTATTTTGAATACTACTACTAATTGCAAAGAATTTTTCTCTTTCGTTTGTATCTTTTTCAATTACACATCGTTTCCCCCAATCACACTTAATTTATCCAGTAGTCGCCACCTTCTGGCGGTCTTGAGGTATGGTGTATTTAACTTTTAATATAATTATCTTTACTTTTTAAATCGTGATTTGATAATTCGATGAAATGAATATTAGATCATTAAGTGTGACTAGACGATTGATGTGACCACCATTCTAAGCGCACATTGAGCAAAGTGACGTACAATAACACCATAGCCAACTCGCTCCTTCACCAGGATATCATTCTCCTCCGACACCTGAAGCGTCTTATGACAAGCTCCGAGGAGCTCTAGCCTTTTTCTATTATTCAGGCACGACCCACAGACCCGTTTTGAAATGTTGTAACTTGTACAACTCTCTTGTATGATTGTCGACAAAATAACTATACAATATTCTTTGATTTGGTTGTTGGGTTGCGGTATAACCTCGTACTCAAAGATGTGTCGACTTCGCACTGTCTCTTGCCTAATAACGTTGGGAAAACGGAAGGAAACCGTGTAAAAACCCCAGCGATTGCCGGAGCCACATTCATATAGCTGATGGTTGACCGACGGATTCGATCCCGTGAACGGTACATCGAAGTAGGGGACCGAGAAAGCGCAGAAGCTAACAACTATGCCTGGACTACGGGCACAGTATTCTTTGAAAAAGACTTGACCACATAATAATGGCATGAATGACGATGCCAATCAATGTAAGGTGTCTTATTTTTTTTACCTGCAGTAAAATATCCATATTAAAAAATGTTAAAAGCTACTTCCATACAGTATTGAGTTAACATCTGCTTAGCTAGAATGTCAAAGAATTACAAGAAACATATATGCTAGGGGTTTGAAAAAACCTCGTAAAAAAAACCAACTCTGCGATTGCCGGAGTCGCATTGTGTGACTCATTCCTATACCTAAAGGCTGACCGACCGATTCGATGCCATGAACGGTGCATCGAAGTAGGACGAGAAGTCTACTGCAATCAGTATGAAAGTAGATTTCTTGTCCTACTTGGATATTAACTTAACATTAGCTGGCTAGTAACTAGAACTTCAAATTTACAAGACAATTATATAAGCTATGGGTTACTTTCAAGTTTGCATATTTATTTTCCGACCAATGTCTTTGTGGAAATATTGACTGAAACATTAAAAAAATTTATGAAATGTGAAGACGGTTTCGGATTTTTTTTTAGGTAGCTTTACATTTCCTTCCATTATGTTTTTGTGTGGCTATATTGTCATTTTGTCTGAAAAAATGCATGATGTAATCCAGGCAATGTAGCCATTAACAGAATCTTCTAAAACGTACGTCAATTAAATTAAGACATTCACGTCGCCGTTTTTCGGATATCGAATATGATATGATAACTGCTTTTACAATCCACTTGTCCTCTTGGGGAATAATACATTAAAAACCCTATGTGTCCCAGAGTGATACTATAACGCCAAATTGAACATAATGGATAAAAGTAAACGTAAATTGCTTAGCTATAGGAATCCTTCGGAGACAGTGCTCAACAGGAGTAACATTAAAAATGAATCAACGACAAAGCACTGATTCAAAAACTTGGTTACTACTATTGCATTAAGTTAAAACTTTAAATTAAATTATACGACTTAGGTATTGTTCTACTACAGTTGATGTTATCTTCCATTGTGTTGATATACCGTCAATTAATCCCCCTGTAGTAAAATTGATCTTTTTATTTTTCCAATCTAAACAGCTGAGGGATTTGAGGAAATGATTTAGAATGTATTAATATTATAGGATACGAGTAATGAATGTAATTTAAAGCGGTTCTGATAAAGAGATTTAAAAACACAGGAGATCGTTATACTGTAATTCCAGAACTAGCCTGTATCTAGAATAACCATAGGGTCTACGCATAACCAAATTTATAGACTTTGTCAACGCTAAATTCAATTACTACGTCGACATCGATCATTTTTTAGGTTATTGGACCCAAATGACGGCTAAATTACAAGCAGTGATGCCAGCCATCTTATAGTATATTGTAACAGGAAAATAGAGCAAAACAATCAAAACACATTCGTAATCACGTGCAGAAAGATAAAAAGTCTAAAGTTACAACGAAACGATAAGATTGTGCCTACTAATATTTCCCCCTTGAATGTTTATCACATGTTGATAGACACTTTTCGTGGCAGAATTTATCTGATATTTTTAACAATGTTCCATGTTCAGAAAAAAATAAATCTAATAGTTTTATCATGACTCAATTAGGGTAAACTCAATTTATCAGTGAACATCTACTATAATAAATTAACTGCCCCATCATGTCTGTCTCAGCATTATATAAGAAATTGTAAAGTGATTGACGTTAATCCCAAAAAAATAAAATTTGCAAACCATTTATTATCTGTAATTGAAAGCACAGTTCGGTAAAATCCATTTATAAACCCATTCAGCAAAAAAACATAATTAATAATTATAATAATAAACCGCTATATCATGAGGGAAAATCGTTTTGAAATGAATCGCAGTTTAATAGTTAATGATTATCTTCTTGAGGGCCCCCTATATCCTATCAGAACATATGTTTCAGATAGCATGTGCAACTGTTAGGCAATTCCGTCATGGAATTCCATAACATTGCAATCCCAGGGGACAAAGTAAAGGATAGTAATTACTCAGGAGGAAGATAATGAAATGATTTGGACTGAACATTTCGCTTTGTTAATCAAAATATGACGACAAGTCACCGGAATTGTTACTGGACTTTAAGGTCTTTAAATATTCAGTGATGGTAGCCCTGAGACCTATCGTACACAACAGCGTTAAATTAGCGTTTTATCGAAACCATTTGCTGAGTTTCCGTGTACTTTATACGGTTCACAGCTGTAGTGACATTTCTATTTTTAATTTCTCTCTCCATCATGCACTCAGTAAACCACTTCGTAAGGCTTCTAATAAAACTCAACACTTCGATTCTTCTTTTTCGCCAGTATAATTGCTTCCTTGTTTGATCTCAAAATGCATATCCGAGTCCATGATCCGTTAACCTCTATTAGCCTTTCCCAATTGCTATAATAGAATGTGAGACTAGCTGTTCTAGAACCTGTATTGTGTATATTTAGACAAACTAGGCACACAGAATTACTTTAACCTTCATTAAAACCCTTTTTGGATTTTCGCCATTGGTAACATCAATCAAGTATGTATGGTTAAATCAAAATGTCACAAATCGTCAATATTTTGTAAATGTTTTAGAGAGGAGTCTTACAGAAAATTTCGTACAGTCTTGGAACGATTCTGTACTCGGCTCCTCCAGAGGCCAGTTTTATGGAACTTTTAAGAAGAGTCCTAATTTTGAACATTATTTTGATCTAATGCCTGAAAGAATTCGTGTTATACATACCAAATTCGGAACCTCAAATCACAAGCTTCCTATTGGCGGTGAACAAATGCCCCTGTCAACAAAAGACTCTGTACCTACTGTCAAAATAATCAAGTGGGAAGTGAATTTCATTTTATATTTGAATGTCCTGCTTTCCAAACTTTACGATTAAAATACTTACCAAATTTTGTAAATGCCAGTCACATGTGTCAAAGATACATTTGTAGAAAAATTGTTTACCACTTCTGACAAAGATGAATTGTACAATATGCGATCTTTAAATTTGTTTGTCTTCTTTTGCTATCTGTATACGTTAATGCAGTCCTATGGCATTGAGACATGAGTCTACAGGCCCCGTGAGGGAGCGGGTGGGCCATGGCCCTGCAGAATACTCCCTCGGCTTCCTCGGTCGATCGTAAGACGCGAG